>JAUESF010000001.1:18751840-18792959 GCA_032274765.1 Malacoctenus tetranemus | reverse complement strand
GAATGCAATCTGCAGTACTTTTCACGTTTTTTCCAGCAGTAGTTCTTACTTTCAGTGATAATAATAGAAAACAGGCATTCGATTAGAGCAACATCATTTGTCTGAGTTGCTCACTGCTGTTAAAACTGTTCATCAGGTTGTGCTTTGGGTAAGATTCATTGTGCTTTATTTGTTCATGAACTTGACTGACTCCAGTGTTGAGATCAGCGTGTTGTGAGATTCTTTTTTCACTGCAAGTTTTATGTCAGTGTCATTCAGGAAGGATGCGAGACTAATCAGAAGCCTGCTTGCATGGCGGCACTGCATGGCAACAAGACACCCCAAACGTAGCAATATAGCAACGTAAGAAGCTACTCAAGTACAGGCACTGTTATTAATTACTTGTGCATTTGCATAAAAGCAGTTATGAGAAGTACACTCATGCACTCGTGAAAAGGAACAGTCATTGGCAGTAACTGCATTGACACTCATTACCAAGCCATGGCAAAAAGTTGCCCCAGGAGCTCCATAATGAGTGAGCAGTCATTTCCGTACTGACCTTTTCCTCCTAAACCATCATGGCGGGGTTTTTTTTCCACGCACGCTGACAGAGTCACACCCGTGCATTATCTTTAATGTCATTGGTTTTAATGTCAGACTCTCATTGGAATACGGCACAGCAGAATGTGCCTAAGATCGGACGCGTGACATCAAAACACTGACGACACAGGGATTATTTCTGAGCTGAACAGCTTTGGAATGAACCCCAAAGCATGAACAAGAATGCGCTTGCTCAATGCTGTATTAACTTTTAAAAAGAAACGCCATCCCTTGTGTAAACTGTGAACTGCTTTAGAGGCTTGTATATGTAGCACACTGGGAAACTGTCCATGCCTCTGACTGGGGAAGTGGCCCTCTTTGCGGTAAACTGTCAGCGTTCGGTTTGATCTGAGCTCCTCAGTCGGTCCACTTGCAGTGAATTAAGATGAAACAAAAGGAAGCAGCAGCGTTCAGTGTCTGAATTCTCCTCAAAATTAGAACTACTTGTTTGAATATGGATGTTGGCCAGTTGACCCTGACAGTTTGTGAATGATCATGGCACCGAATGGCACGGTCATGATTTTATACACCAGGTTTATTCCAAAGAAATAAGAACCTCAAGCACCTGATGCCAGATCTGCAATCTGATCTTAAAAACGTACTATATTAAAAAGCTGGGAAGCTATAGATTTCATGGGCACAATAATAAGCACGTTAGCAAACTCCCAAGGCACTAAACAGTGTGACGTAGCTGAGTTGGAGACACGCGCTCGGGCTGGGGACCCCCGTAGGTGGTTTGGCTCACAATATCATCGGATCTCAGCCAGGGAGTCAGCCAAGTGGAAATGCAATCTGCAGCGCATGTTTGCATTAGTGAGAGAGTATCCACTGACAGGACAGGAACTTTATTGCCATGGTTTCTTAGCATGTCTCTCATTGAAGGGGCTCAGACGACAACTCTGTCTGCAGAAACCCAAAATATGCCTCTGTGTCTGCAGCATCCACACCTGCACATGGACACCATGCGCGACAATACAGTGAGTTCGGCGTGGCGTCACCTCTCCTGCACTGTCCTTATTTTGCAAAGCGCTCATAAAAAAACTGGATCCAATTACCGAGTCGACAGATGCAGACATCAAGTACTATGTGTAAATGCAAGGACACGATCAGTTTGTTCATTGTCCGTATAGCATTTCCAGATGCACATTACACTTTTATAGTAGGTGTAAATAGTCATAGTCCATTCAGCCCCTCTGCCCGGCGACACAGTCCGTCAACGCTACTGCGGGCTGAGCGAAAACATGAGCACTGGAGCAAACAATCTGCCAGGGACACATGGATCATTTTTGTTTTTGTCATAATGTAACGGTAGGTTGACCAACAAGCTAATCTCCTGTAAAGGCAGAGCCGTCCGTTCGACGAAGCCTTTTATTCGTGGCTGGAAGGGCTCCACAAATTAAGACAAAAAAAAATATACAAATGTGTATTCACAGAGCTGACTTTGCATAAAATAGGCCCGCTTACATAATAAACAATGACTGCAATCATTAAGAATTTTTATTGTTGAAACTTCACCCTTTTTTATTCACCAAATGTCCCAGTCGAGCATTGCACAGACAAGCGGCGACAGTGGTCCATGTGCTACAAATAGTATGTATCAAATACAGCCACTTCTGAAGAGATACAGCTAGATAGCAAAACAAATATATTTTGGGGATTGTATAAAATATCTTCTGATACCGTCAAGCTGCAGCAATAATTCAGGAGAGCTGCGAGCTTGAGTGGATCCAGTATATCCTGGTACAGTGTGAACTGTACACTGAGAATAACAACACAACGCTGAGAGGTTTCTACTTGTCAGTGCGCGTCGTTTTGCATCATTTGCATGTGTTGCGGACAGATTAACGTAATGTTGACTGTAGAATGAAGACAACCACTGATCTGAGTTGAGGACATAAGGTAGTTTCCATCTCATTACCACATCTTTTTACTGCAGCCGTATGAGGCCAGGAAGAAACTAGCCTTTGATAGCTTGACAGTTTGAAAGAAAATAAATGGTGTGGTAGTATAACACAGTATGTGGTGGTGATGGCCCATCACTTTCTGTAACCAGAGATCATATTTCAAAATGTCTGAATATTGGTAATGAGCCTTTAGTGAGGACACAGTGCTCAATTTGAGACAGTTTGTAATTAGTCGCTTTTAAAGATAAAAGATAAGCTAGAGAAACAAATTGAAAGCTGAATATTTTAAAATTTTCAGTCACTTTACTTTCTTATGACATATCTATTTTTGAACATACACTATATGCTTCAGAAATTACATCTTAATGGATTCTTGGCAATATGTTTCCCATCAAAGGAAATCAACTGGTTTGGATTCATTGCAGTAAAACCGGTATTAAAAGAAATACAATCCCAGCTAATTAAAACAATCTTTTGCATCTTAAATTTCCATAATCACAGTTATCTGAATGGTGATTGGATAATTACATAATCAGCAAAAGGTGAATTGATTCTCAACAAATGATAAAAAGATTTTCATTTGTAGCATGCCGCATATACAGTTCGCCCAAGATGAGATCAGAAACCTCCTAATTGTCATTACAAAAAAACACATCACAGCCAGGCCAAAAGCAACGCTGCTTCCAGGTCACATCTGGGCGTGAAAGACATCACTTGTCCCCGCCCTCATCGCCACCACTGTGGGCGAAGCCCCTCACCGCTCCACAGGCATGGCCCTGCAGCTTCTTACTTCTCTTGGTGTGTGTGGTTCTGCTGAACTGTGAAATTGATGCGTAAATGCAGAGAAGAAATCTCCCTAACGGGATTTAGAAGCATAACCTAAGTGATTAATATGAATAAAAATAATGCAATGTTTTGTGAGTTCTGAAAATGTAAACTGCCCACTTCATATCCACTCACTTCATTGGCACACCGGCTTTGAAATGAAGCAATAGGTTAAATAAATGATAATGAGTTAACCCTGAAAATATCACATTAAGAAATAAAATAGGCGCGCATGCGTTTCAACCTCCACTGGTGTCATTGTTAAGCTTCTGCTGAACTAATTTCTAACAGGGCATAACACAGACGGTATTATGATTGTGTCCAAAACAAATAAAGAAGAAAAATAGGGGGATTACGCATGCAAAAACAATGTTGTGCATGACTGAGAGTGTATGAGAGCACTGATTTCACAGATATGTATTTTCCAGCTGTAAACATGATGCAGAACGAGTGACATTACACTTTTACATAATCATTCTCGAGCATGCAATTCTCTAAAAGGTAAGACATAAATAGATTGCTTTTCATCTTGATGTCGAGCTGCCTTCCCTCCCTGCTCAAAAAGCATTGCCATTGTATTCGTATGGATGTGATTTAATAAGTACCGCGTGGAAAGACAATGTACAAAACATTTAAACGAGCGCAACAGAAATCCATTTGTAAAGGGATTTTTAGAAAGAAAAAAACATCAATAGTAAACAGTAACCTGAAAAAAATTAATGGCTGCTCTGTTCAGAAAAAAACATAATCTCTATGAATGTTAATGACAAAATATCAGGCAAAATGTGAAAGCTACAAACTGGTAGTATCAGTGATTTGGGATGTAGGTTGCAGTGCTGACAAAGAAATTACATCCGTGGCTCCTTTTGGCAGGAGCACCGGCACAACAGCTCTCTGGCTTGCATATTGTGGTATTTCCATTTGATTGACAGGTGTGTCATAGCCAAAGACGCACTGGGCAGACCCCCAACTGCCGTTGCCTTCCCTGTCAGTGCGGTTGGTTTGAGGCTGTCTACATGGATTGTCTGGCCAACATGGAGAACATGGTGAATTAGAGAAGTTGACATGGTAAATCAGTGGAGTTGGCTGTGCAGCGCACTGCTGTGAGCCATGCTTTGTATCACTGCAGAGGCTGGGCTTCAGGCTATGAGTCGTGCTTATCACCCAGCAGATGCCAGTGAAGGTATTTGTATGTGTGCATTTTTAGTATTTTAAGTGTTTCTTGTGTGGCGCTCTCCCGGATCAGAGGCAAACATTGCACATGAGAATTAGAAACCAAAAACAAAGACACTTTCTTCAAAATCCTATTGAAGTTTATAGGATATTCGAGTTTGAACTGAATGCATAAAAAATTGTAGGTCACATCTTGTAGTTCACCTCCTGCTGACTTGTAATTACAATTGAGTAATTTTGCCAGTTGTTCAAATTTCAAACTTTTAATCTTTTACATATTAAAATGAATTGCCATGAATAATATTTGCTGCTTTGAGCAACAGTACGAGTATAAGTCCGATCTCCTACTTATACATGTGCAAATGAATGTCCTGCTCCCAGTTAACGTATATCAAAACGTTACGAGCAGGAAGTGGGTGAGGCATCTTTCACATGCACTGAGTGAAAGACGACCTCTGTTGTTTTTTCAGCATAAATAGATGAATATGAAAGATCTGTTCTTTTGTTAGCAGCATGTGATGTCTTGACAGGTTTATTTTGTATCCCACGTCTTCTAAGAAAATACAGTTGTCTGTCACTTGCACACCAGCCCTGACCCACAGAGACAATGCATGCATGTACATTTCAACATATCCAGAAATTACATTAGATTTTGACTAATTCATAAAACTAGTTTTAGTTTTTAGAAACGACAAATGTGGGAGCCACACAAAAAGACCTAATTGGGCACAGACTATAACAGGTGATAGGCAAAGGTAATATAGAATTTTTAATATTGAGATAACATTAAAACTTTATTACTACTAACATTGCAGCTATTATACATTAGCGCTGATGGTGGCCCATATAATAGATTTAATATAACAGTATGCTCGACAGCACTTTTAATGTTTCTCTCAGAAATGGTTCTGTAGAGATTTTTGTGTCCTTCACTTAGAGTGAAATTAAGTTTCTGGCATTACTAACTTTAGTACTTAATGAATACTATGAATTAAAAATGCTACAATTTGATGGAATGGTAGTATGGAATAATGTACAAGAAGCCAAAGATATGTTAAGTATATATTTGAGTAAACACTCCTCTGTGACTTGGCTGAAAGCTGTTTTGAAATTTCTCTGCTCGCAACTGTAGAGAGAAAGATTTAGGCTCCGTTTTGCTGCGGTAATGTCGGTCTTTCTCCTGAGGGGATGGCTGGATTAGACCACATCATGATATGGACATAATGAAAAGGATTAAAGCAAACTGATTGAAATTCCCCTGTAAAATTAGCTGGAGCTGTTGGATTTGCACAAACTCACATTACTGTCAAATTAAGGTGGGTTAAAATAACACACATGGTTTAATTATTAGTTATGGGGGTCTTTTTCCGTGGGACACTTCAACCACCTCAGATTGCAAACTGACTGGCAACAGACACGAGTTGAGTGTAATTTCAAATTGCTTCAGTCACCTATAGTTCAGCCCCCTGGAGGCACATTTTTTGGGCACCATAGATACCTTGTGTGGAGACTAACAGCATTATGGGAAACGGGGAATAAAGATATACTGCAGAGAGAAAGAGAGGAGAGAAAAGAAAGAAAAGAGAGCGCGCGCGAGAGAGAAGCAGCTAATGCGCAGAAAGAGATAGTCGTGCACATTCTTAGAAAGAGATAGTGAGTTGCAGTGACACAGCAGACAAAGAGTTATCACGGGAGAAGGAAAACTGCAGCGTTTTTGATTAAGCCCATCACACTGTGCTCAGACCATGTAGACTGTAGACATCCGTGCTCGGCCGTTTCGCAGCGGTCAGAGCCGTTCACTCCCTCGCTGACCTCCACATAGCCAGAAGCTCTAATCACTGTAAAACTGATTCATTAAAATCTGCTGTTAGTGAGAGGACACACACGCGGGTGAGCAAATGGACCACAGCCAATTATGTGATTCCCTGCCAGTTAGAAAGAGATTTAGGCATTAAGTATCTCTGAGGAGGGAGACAGTGATCACCACGGCAGATCCACACGTTATTATAGGGCTCGAAAAAGTATGCACGCGACTGTGCGCATGAAGCTGTACGCACGCAACATACAGAATACTATATGTTGATGTATAATCGGCTTCAAAAAAGTCAAGCGGCTCATGTTTCCTGCCTGAAGAATCGCTGCAGTGTTCCACAGTGAATCAATCATTCAGCGGCTCAGAATGGTTCCAGTGTAGCAGGCCGTAGTGGACCCCCACTTCACTTTACACGCGGGCTATAATCTGACCATGACTAGTTCATAACCCGTCTGCCAAATAGGTCGACAAATCGGGGGAGAAGAAACTCCGTTCTCGAAATACATGGTTCCAGTTCACTATGTTGTGTTTCCACCACAGAGAAGTCGAGTAATTTTACCACCGACCTACTTTCTTTTTCAGCTATTTATTGATTCAATTTCATTTGGACATTTGCACGCGTGGCTCCCGACAGGGAAGCGTGCGAGGAGCCATGCGGCAAACCAATATGTCTAAGAAAGTAAATTGGTGTCTGATGCCAAATTGTTTATCTGTTTGTATTTCCACAGTATATTTACTTGCTAATATTCATAATCAAAACTGCTTCACAGGAGAACGGGCATATTCTGGCCTGGAGGGTATAATCTAGTCTTTCCTCGGCTATTTCACACCCGGGTATAGTTTGGCCAAGAGTAGTTAATCCCCAGGATACTGTACCCGTTTTCAATCCAGCTGGGGTTCTTGGCCTTGCACACCTGCAGGCATGGTGGTGTTTCTCTGTTTATATTGTGTTTTTTCTCAGACTCTAGATTCCCCTTTATCTCTCCATCCGACCACAAACGTGTTCAGGTAATTGCTGACTCTAAATTGCTCGTATGTGTTTGTGTGAGTGGCAGTCTGTCACGCTAAGTTAACCTCGTGATGGACTGACAACCTGTCCACGGTGTCCCCTGCCTCTCCCCCATTGTCAGATGGGATCAGCTCCCTAAGCATGAATATCGCCAGCTGAGAGCTAATTCATGGGAGGGAGGTCCCTAAATGGCTAGAGTGAGATAGAGTTATGGTACAAATGGTAACTGTTCCTGACAAGTTATCTTTAAATTTTTCAAATGTAGTTATGTGCCGCGAGAGGCTTCTGTTGCTGGAGTAATATCCAACTGCAAAACGCACTCTATTTCTGGTGTTTGATTCTTCTGTGTGATAAGATGAGCAAAGGACTAAATCAGATCCCTGTGGGTAGATTCAACCTCCAATAAAGCAAAAGCCAATACAGAGCGAACCTCGACTCTGTCAAACATCCAGGTCAATGGGAAACATTGGAGGTTTAAAGTTTCAGGAAGAAGCAGCACCTGAAACACAGACCGTGGCCTGGAGTCTAGAAATTTGAATACACTCTTCTGAGTTCATGCAAATAAACAATTTCTCTGGACGGAGGGACACGACCGTACTCTCCTCTGGTCCGTAGCTCCGAAAAATGCGAACTCAATCTTTCCACACAAAGTCAAACTGACTTTGTCGGAACCATTGCTGATTAAAAGAAGTCTATTGGTTGTATCAGTGTTTTTCTATCATTTGCATTTATGCTAAAACTCTGGGCTAAGTTAAAGCACTTGCACAGACAATCTCGGTTCAAAATCTGGTCTCTATCACTCTATATTCCTACATGCAGCAGTGTCCTGCTTAAAAACCTGCTGGAACTGCGGCGCTCTCATCGCTTCTGTGCATTGTACCAACATGCAAGAGCCAGACTCGCTTTTTCTCCTGGAGCAAACACCACAATGGAGGTTTTAAGCATCGAGAGCCAATTCAATTTTAATCAGACATCTCTGTAACTGGATCAGAGCAGAATAAGGTGGCTGATACAAGCGCATCACTGAAACAAATCAAGGGCAGCTTCAGGCTAATATTAAGTACAAAATATTTCCAGGGTTCAATTCCCACTGAGACATTGCCGTTCCTGGCTCTATTTACCTATTTATTTGTGTGTTTGTTTTTGTTTGTTCATACGCAGGTTGTTAAAAACAAAAACAAGGGATTTTAGGAAGACTATTCAAGATTCTCCTAAAAAATGTCATTGATGTATAATAGGTGCATCTAATTGTTGAAGAAAACCCTGAAAGGTTACAATAAGAAAAAAGAAAACGGTAGTACAATTAGAGGATTGGCAGCTTCGACCGCTTTTTTACGCTGGATTCCACATCCTTGCGCTCCGGGCCTGGATTTCATGGATAGTATGCTGGATCTCACAAAAGAAAACTGCTTTATGGCACAGAACGGAGGGGGAGCGAGCGCAGAGACCTGCAGCTTTTTAGAATTTATTGTAATAGCAGATGGTGGAACAAGTGAAAGGTTGATGGCAAAATCACATCCAACACTTCATCTAACAGCCCCTTTAAAGTCCAACTGAACTTAATTTCTTCCCAAAGGCCTCGAAAAACTTGGATCCGTGATTTCTTTCACTTTTATTTTCTCTTGTTACCTTTAGGGCATAAGAAATTTGTCTGAAGTGTGAAGCAGAATCAATACCGCAATATCAAGTGAACCTCTGTTAAACATCCAACTGTATTTTCCCTGACCAGCAATCCTGGGTGTTCGCTGCACGGAGGAGAACAAAGATCAAGCTTTCGAAAGATGCTGTAGAAATCATTTAGATTTGAAGGGTAGTCCGAAATGAGCAGTATATAAATAAACTGAGAGATTTTTTTCCCCCCGAGTTGCTACTAGTTAAAATCAGAACCGCAGTCTCTTTTTTTTTAATGTGCTCGGTCTGCAGCGCTCCTGACCTACTCAACTCTTTCCACCCCTCTTTTATTTCTCCTGATAGCACCCAGGATTCACAGAATCCAGCTGTTCACACCAGCTGTGAAACACGGTGCCACTAAGAGGAAGCACCGAGTTAGCTGACTCCAGCTCGTCTGCGAGCTACCTCCGCCTGGAGATAATCTATCTGGACCATTAGCTCTGCTGACACACTTGACTTCATCTAATTCCCTGACATTAGGGATTGACCAGAGCAGATAACATCTGATGTCTTTGTGTTATTAATTGTGGATTACCTTACGTGGCCCCACTGTTGACTCATTTGAATGTGCTCTAATATTATTTCTTATCGCTGTGCGATTTATCACCGGCTGGTTTTGGCCTGCGGCTTTAGGTTGATTCTTTCAGGTTGACTGTTGATTTACATATTTATGAGGAGAAGGTTCACTGCAACCCACAGATGAAGCTCGCAGATGCTCCTTTGATACAAGAAAGTGTTTTAATTACAGTAAACTAGGCATTTCTGACATTCAAACCTTGGAGGTGGTTAACACGATAATGATCTATTGTATAGAAAAAAAACAGGCTTTTAATTTCAACCCTCAAAAACGTCAAAATAGCTTCAAACATTCGAATCAACTTCATTCAAAGTTTGTTTCACTTCTGCTCATTCATATGTTTGATCAGTTTCAGTGGTGGTCTTACTTTCACATGTGTTTTATTGAAGAAAATCATATTCTGCTGTGAGAGGACAGTGCTGCAAGTAAGGCTGTTGGTCCAACTCAACATTGATGTACATCCGTAAATAGTAATTTTTGAACAGTGACAGGTTCATTTTTCTTAAAAAAAAAAACATTTGAAAAACAAATTCATATAATAGGTTAACTCTAGCCAAACACCACCCTACAAATTCAATGATAATGTGGACAAATTGGTATAATTTGCAAGACACATGCCCACCAATGTGGAAAAAAAAACCAGCGGATGTTGACACAGCGACAGAACACAAACAGGAAGCTTTTCTTCTCAGATAATTCCCCATAATTATAATGCCTCATGTTCAGATGCTGGTGCAGTCTTTAGAGAGCCAGTTACATCAGCAAGGATAATGAACCCCTGAGTGTTTCATTTGAATGCAGAGCAGCAAACACATAGCCAATCTCCACCTATATGCATTCTTTTCTAGGTGTTGACTTTGTCTCTGTACACAAAGCAGAACGCAGAGAGCACCGAGAGTGGCGTAAATCATTCCGGTCTGCAATTCAAAACCAACGCTTGGAAGAGCGTCTCCTTCTAGCTTTTCCTTGATGTCAACGCAAGGAACATTTTGCATATGCAAACCCGAAATAACAATAACGTTTCCAATCTGGATCACTTTTACTTTTAAAACTTTCCGAAGGCATCAAATTCTCCTTCCCACCAGTAAACATGGCGCAGTAATGAGACGGCCGTCCCATCGTTGGAGTTTTTGCAGGAAAATGCAAAAAATGTGGTTTTGAATGAGTTACAAACAAGCCTTTAATTTCGACAAAGCTGTGCTGAGCGGTCTGAGTGGGATGCTGAGCAAGTTTTCATTTGAATGGGAAACAAAACTTTTGTTTTTGACACCTCACTACAAAATAGAGAAATAAATACTGCCAAAAAAGGAAAAATTAGATTAGTGTTTGTGTTAGTTTTTTGAATGCAAATTAGGAACCGTTTAATTGGCTTCTCATCACATTCGATTCATGCACCTGGCATCATGTCTGAGGAAACCTTCACAGTAAAATGTCCAACATTAATTATTGTATCAATCAGTGCAGACAAATCCAGATTTACATATTTGAGTCACAATTATCTCATGAGCGTGCATCGTGATTCTCTGTTCTTAAGTCCTTTGTAGCAGCACCAATTAAGAGGGAATAAAAAGCCTTGCAGTATTTCTACACCACCAAACATACCGTGCGGCTCCCTCAGTTACGAAAAAGTGCTGACAAATATGAGCATTTTCTCTCTCTGTCAGCTGCACTATTCTCAAACATAAACATAAACATTTTCAAACGGCACCCAACATGCTGACAGACACGAATCCATGAGTCTTTTTCAACCAGCTGATGAAATTTTAATTGACTATCAGTGTCTGATGGTTAGGCTTTTGTCTGAAGAATGTGGGTATCTGCTTTATGTTTGGCACCCAGCTGTGACTACGAGGATCTGATAAGGGGGGAAAAAAACAGCCTAGAACAACTGCTTGCAATGGCAAATTTCACACTGACACTATTACCATTTTATGATTTGTTACAGCTATTTTTTGGGGGGGAGACGGAGACACGGGAAAGCATCAAAAAGACTCGCATTTTTGCTGAAAGTCAAGTGGGCGCAAACCTTTCGAAGATCGCACAAAGCTTTTGAATATCTTAGGCTGCAGCAAAACCTGTGACTGGAACGGGCGTTTATACGAGGTGATTTTGACTTGTCCTCATGCAGAGATTCGCAGAAAAGTCACAGCAAAATACGTCACAGAATGGAGTTGTTTGGCCTTTTTTGTAGTTGGTGATGTAGTTAAGATATATGTCAACATGTGTCAAAGCTGGCCATTGAAGATCAATGTATCACTTTTTATTCATTTATATATTTATGTATTGCTGAAAGAAGCTCAACAATAAGCGTTGATCAATTGCACATTGTGACCCCTCTGAAGTCAAACGGCGAGAAACTTGAACTGATTTAAAAACCTGTTTTGATTTGTAAAACTATCACAAGGATTTGACGGTAATTTTTGATTTGTTTCATCGATCTATTTTGACAAGTTATGAGTATATAACGTTTCCCCTTGTTGTTTCTTGAAGGGTCGTAAAAACACATTTTTTAGAGTCTCGGTGATCTTCTGCTTGTCAGCTCTCTATCGGTCCTATTACAATTCATTTAATATTTTATAAGGCACTACATGGGCATGGCTTGCTTCTGACTTTCTCTGATGATAGCTTTTAATTTATGAACTGTAATGGCCCATCCGATCTACAGGTATTTCTCATATGGCTGTTACAAAATGCTTTACATGAGGCTGCGCTCACCCATTAACCTGTGATCTGCGAGAGCAGCCGTTCAAGCGAAGCTGCCAGGATTGATATTCACAGTAAAAATCAATTTGTTTTTAACTAGATTTAGTGTGTTTTCTGATAATTTTTTATTAACGTTATGGTATTGTGGTCAAAAGGCAATTTGTCTTTTTTTTCTCACCAGAGAATTGGATCTAATGGGAGCATTCATCAATACAATCAATACGCTTCGCCATTGGCCGGCTGATGTTTCAGAGCTGCGGTTCATGCATAACTTGCATAGACCTCAGTCAGATAAAGGTCAAGTAAAGTCAGACACAGAATCAATGAATCAGACCAGACAACACATTCAGCTAAGCAACGCTCCTGCCCCTGCACTGTCTCCGCTATGATGGGATGGGAGGTGGGGGGATGGGAGGTAACAAGGAGGATGCATTCAGATAATTTTCTAGCAATGGTGAGGGAGCCTTCCTCATCCTCACCCTCAAACACTTAATTTTTTTATGGTTGTAATGCTTTTATTGGTCAGTTTATATGTCTTCATCATCCTTTATTATCGTTTCCATCGCATTCGCTCTTTTACCATGGTTACGTTGTAAATTTGCATCTTTTTATTTATCCATTTAATAACATGACTTTGTCTCTGCTGTCTCTCTCTCACATCCTGGTGTACATCAATACAAGCTATTCTTTCATCCATCTTCTACATCAGTGCCTCCCAACCTTTTTTCCCCCCTGGAGCCCCCCTGAAGAATTGAATTTCGTTCAATTCAATTTGGGATATACACACTTAGGTGGTCTCAGTCTGTCACAGGACTCAGAGAGAGAGGTAGAAATTTCAGCACACGCACGCACACACGCACAATCACCTCTGAGTAATTTATATTCACTAATTAATGTAACACGCATGTCTTTAAACAGTGGGAGCACTCAGACAAAGCCGATCCACGCACATTGCAGTCCTGCATTAGTTCAGCAAACATCAATTACCAGCCCAGGTGTTTGCCAATCACATGTGTAGGAGTAAACAACAAATCTGTGATTGAATGTCGTGAAGTGGTTGGCTTTTCCCCCCCTAAGTTTCACCTCTAAACAGATGCAAATAATCCAGGTGAATTGTTCTTGAAGCTCCATGAAAAAAAAAAAAAACACAGGAGCCTTTTTCTTACAGTATATCATCTCAGTCAGTGTGCTCAGTGCTAAGTTAAGATTTTAAAAGCCAGTTGGCTGCCCGTAAAGAAAGCCATGCTCCTTACTTCCAACTCACAATGCCATCCGTGGAGCCCTGCACTTTTCCTCGTGTTGCTAAAAATGTCCAGGAGTTGGCACGGAAAAAGAGAAGTTGCCATTCAGCTTTAAATCTCCACTGTGTCCTACCGGAGGGCTGCACTGGATTCAATCTTGTGGGTCAGTATTTTTCAAGAATGTGAGAATCCCCATCAGGAAAGAAGTAATGTAATGCACCCAGTGCATGGAGGTTAGAGAATAATGCCCCTCATTCTATGTAGCTCATACTGTACAGCAGGCAAATGGCCTTTTCCTTTGTAACCATACACCCAAATTGGATACTGTGGATTTAGGCTACTTGAAATTCATACAACTCTTCCTCCTTTCATTGTCCGGCGTTATATTTAATAGGGTGGGGGGGCAGAACAGGTCTGAAGGTGGGTATATTGCACTTATATGGGTGAAAACATTGCTTGGCCTCAAGGGAGGAAAAGCTCAGTTGACTTAAATGCAGCATTTTTACTGCTACAGCTTCTTCAATTCACTGAGCTGTTTTGAAGCAGAGCTGCAGTTCCGAACAGAACAAAGAACTTTTGACTAGATGGAGAAACAAAGACGGAGGCAGATGGATAGAGACGTACAAGAGACAGAAGAAATGTCTGTGTTGTGTAAAAACGGCAGTCGAGCTGTATAAAACATCCGTCTCTTGCTGCTCTGACAATAAAAGAGAAGGGTAAGTTTCTATCAATTCTTCTCTTTGTGGTTTCCATAAGATCACACATCGACCAGACCTGTGTGTGCTGAATGTTAACAATAACAATTTATTCTTATTTAAACTCTGTTCCAAAAAGATTAACATTTTTTGTCTTTTGTTTTACCAAACTCAAAGAGGAATTTATATGACAGTCGAGATTTATATGCAAATCACTTCTTTATTGTGAAATTTCAGCACAACACTCTGCGCAGTACTGTTCATCCTGATGTTCATCCTGAAGCACAGCGCTGTCTGTCAGCATGTTCTACACAATAGCCAGAGCTTAAAGTGTATTTTTCAAATATACAGTGTTTACCATGGCAGTGTCCTTCCTGTCCATCATGACATCCACACAGTTAAAACTGTTTTCTGAAGGCTGGTTATCAAATTGCACTAGAAACCTAACACATAATTGTAGTAAGTGGTCAATGCATTGTGTGAAGTGATAGACACAATCAAAGAAGCGAACAGGGACAATTACAAAGAGAAGGTGTGAAAAAAAACATTTTAAACCACAAGATGCTGTTCTCTCATGAGGAGCAGAGAAGAACTGTCTGCAAAGAAAGTGAAGGTCAGGAAAGCACACAACAGAGTGGCCACTGGAAACCCAGCTGATCTCCGAGAAAACTGCTGCTCTGCAGCAACTTTCTTCTCTTTTTGTACATATTTCCTCCGGGAGAGCTTCATGGATAACACTATTCTGAGGCCAGAGCCAAAGACAGACCCCCAGTGAGCCGAAGTCCTACACTCGAGAGATGAAAGGTGCTCTTACGGAAAAGCTGAAGAGCTGAGGAGAAAAATAAAGAGAGAAGGGGGAAAAAAAACAACTTTTCAGTTCAGTTCGACGGATTGTTGAGGAAACAGCTTTTTTAAACACTTGAACTGTTTGTTCAGACAGGTTACAATTATTGCTGTTGCAACCTGTTTCATCAGAAAAACGCTGACCTCTCTATCACCTGAACTCATTTCGGGATCTCGGGAAAAGAGGTTATTCCAACTGTGCGGTAAAAGTGGAGAATTGTTTTGTTAATGCATTCTCTGTGTTCTCCGGGCGACCTGCAGCATCCCGCTTCCTGCTGCCCGCTCTCCAAATTTATGAAATCTGCTTATTAGAATTCTGCCACAAGTCCGGTTGAACTCCTCGCAGCCATTAGCAGTTGTTGCGAGGGGTTTGGGCTGGCCTCAGCATCGACTGTAATGACAAGGACAGGGTGCCAGGGAGAATCAATGCTCTTCTGTGGCTCAAGAATTAAACTGTAACAGCAAGACTGCTCCCATTGAGTGCCGGACTGCCGTCTTTTTCAACCACTTAATCGATCAAGGTTTTATTTATCTTGTCACAAGACTTTAACCTAATTTGTTTTCCATTCGTTCACAAAGCACCTTCATTGAATCACCATGTTAACAATCCACTATTACATTTATTTTTCCTCCCCTTGGAACACATTTTAGCTACGGTGTCTGTTAATTCACTTGTAGCTGGGGCACTTTTAAACTTGTGTAATTAATTTTCATATCAAACATAATCTCTATTTTAGTTTCTGTCAACACACGCACACACAAGTGCATCGCGGGGTTTTTCATTAGAGGATATTTTCTTTGTATGTGTTTTTAGTGCAGCAGAGGGAGTGGAGGGGCGGAGGGCTGAGATGAATCCTTTTCCCTTTGTTCTCTCCCAGCAAAGCAGAGGTGCATCAGGCGCATCTTCTTCACTCCGCAACTATGCAAAGATGTCCTTGTAATTGGGTGATTTTTTTTTTTTTTTTTTTACTGCAATACTCGCTGCGTGCATTTCCATTACGTTTCTGTCATAAAAAACCCTCCTCACTGTCGTCAACTTAAATGGAATGTCAATACTTAGTGCGTGGAATTGGGAGCGTGGAAATGGGCTTAACACTGGGACCCATAAACACAAAGTTTAATGCCGCCACCAAAGGAAGGGCCAATCACAGCATAGCTTTGCAAATCAAAGAATAATAATCACAGATTTTCCTGCCTAGCCATCTCAACAGCTTAATATAAATAAGTTAGTAGCACCCTCTTGTGCGTTCTCATTTTCTAATCGTCACCAATTTCCCTCTTTCCAGTCTATTGTACGTCGCAGCCCCACTCTGCTGTTGTATATTTTTCCTCTCCGGTCTTCTCTTTCTTTCATTTTATTGCTCCGTGATGAAGTTCAGGCAAGAGAAGCGGCGAGATGTAAAGCCAAAAAAAAAAAAAAGTCCCGCTAAATCGAATTATTTTCTGTGAAGAAAGGACCTGATTGTGAAATGGGAGACATCGCTGCTCAGCTGATCTCAGTCTGATCTGATGTCCAGAGGGAAATTCCCCACATACGGCCACTTTATGGGCCTCATTTGCATTACCAGAGCTCTGACTGTAAGTCAGCAGCCTGCTAAGAAGGAGACAGTCATGCCAGCACAGGGTGATTATGGCCGTAATATATTAACCAATAGTGGGCAATTTCCAGAGACAAGTCAGATGATGCTGTGATTGATTTTACTGTGCTCTAAGTGTTAACACTTCTCCTGTAATGTGCTTAAAAAAGTGTCACATAAAACATTGAATCATCTTTTTCTGACCTATGAAAGACACCGACACGGGAAAGTAAATGAATGTTTGTTGAATAAACTCCTCGAGTTAGTCTTCCACAAAGTAATATGTAAAGTGCCATTTCCCCCCCTCGTGAGTCTCACCACTCCAGGCAAGATAAACATCGTGTTCTCCTCTCCCAGCAGCAGCACACACAAGCAACACTTGTTGAGAAATGAATGTTGTCTTGTGATGTCAAGGAAGAGTGCATACGGTGGTATCTCTGAGGTAATTAAACTGAATTAAAGGTCTGCTGTGACGGGGAAGGCTTGGCAGGACTGGACTAATGGTAAAGCTAATTAAAGTATGTTTTATCCCTCTAATGAAACTCATCTTCACAATATAGGGCCAAGTTCAACCGAGTGTCTTTACGCGTCCACCGAGGCTTTCACCATGATGTTGTTGTTCTTACCTTTTGCATGTCGGTCATAAGGCTGCATGTTTTTCAGGTTTATTCTTGTAGCTTTTAAATGGTGAACAAAGGTCCTTCTAATGCTTCAGTTCCTTGGGAAAACCCCCTAATCATTTTCTCATATTTTGTTGGGTTTTTTTTGTTCACTTTGCAGCTACGATAATAGTGCATATTTCGCTCAGCCAGAACAAAAAAACCAGTGTACTGAAAGTTTCCATGAACTCTGCCCAAACTAACATGTTGCCTACTGGTACCATATGGTGTTTTCTGATTTGTTGGGGGAAAAAAGAGGTTTCTAATTCCTTAATGGCAGACAGTATATGTCAGTGCTTCCCTCCTCTGCCAGTTTGGTATTTTTGGGGCTCACTGTTAATATATTTTGGAGTTTGAAAGGCAGGTGCAGTATGCACGGTGGCTCATTGCCTAGATCTGTCACTTTTAAAGAGTTTTTGCCATATGCATATTACAATATGTGTTGTGCAGTTCAATGACTTGCGGTTTATGCAAACCAGCCAACTCTGAAATGGTCGACTCTTTGGTATGAATATTACTGTTCGCTGATGTTGCTGTGCTTTGCAGCCTTCGACTGGGATGGAGTCCAAGCCCCTTTTGACCCTGATCTAGGTACAGAAATTTAGGTGTAAAAATCCCCGACTGGGAGCAAGCTTGTTATGCACAGCCAGTCTCACATAGTCACATATGGCACTTTTCCACTAGCACCTACACTTGGTGATGAACACCCTTTCTTCCTTCTACTTGGCTCGACTCTACACTGTTTAGGTCATTTCCCTTAGCTATTGTGTTCCACCTGAGCGTGGGTTGTATCGTTATAGCAACGTGACAAAAAACCTGTGTGGCGTTGTTTTCTATACACACACGGGTGCTGCAACAGAAGGCACCGATGCAATGTTCTACCCACTGCTCAGCCTTCCATGATGTTTGCTGACCGACGCTGTGGTATTTCTGCCACTTGGTCCAACACTTTCCCACTGTCTGGAGACATTACATGTTCAGCTCGTCTCAGGTTACTTGGAAGCTTGGCGAAAGTAGTCCTACAAAGTGTCTTTTACCCAATGAAAACACTGATTCACCAAGTTGCGATGACTGAAGTAGAACTGAATTGGTTTAGGTGAAAAAGGGCTAATAGTTCAGAATAAAAAGTGTGAATCTCTTTTAATCTTTAATTGAGGATACTCTGTCAGATTCTCTGCTACAGCCTTTCTGTGTGGAGTTTTCATTTTCTTCATACGTATGTGGTTTCTTTTTTTTTGTTTGTTTGGGGGTTTTTTTTCTTGGTAAAACAACTTTCCCCCACAATCCAAAGACATTAGCGACTGGGTCCCTCTTTAAATTGCCCACTGGTGGGAGTGTGTGCCTGACTGATTGTCTGTCTCTATGTGTTAGCCCTGTGACAGACTGGCGACCTGGCTGCCATGTGCCCTGCCTTTCACCCAATGTCAGCTGGGTGCAGCAACAATGGCTTGGATTAAACAGCTGTACAAAGTGAATGAACAGATGAAAGCATCAGCCACTAACTCCAGTTTCTCCCCCAACAAAAAATGCTTTAATATATGTGTTTCTGCCATGAATGATTCTCGCTCAGCAAAGGATTTTTACCTGCGAGTGTGGGCACACTCTATCAGTGTTAGGCTTGTTGAACTAATCCTTTTGTCCACTGCAGGTCAAGAGCAACTCCCTTCCTAATCTATTATTTTCCTTGTTGTTGCATTGAGTCATGGTTTCTGTGGGACACACTACGCAAATGGGTTACTGTATATCCTCCCACATGAATAAGAGGTGAAATACATTCGCTTGCAAATAAAACTGCATCCCACACACAAGGAATCCATGTTCTTTTGGGGAGGGGCTTTAGACTGTCATAGCAGATTCCTGTCCCTCCCACACCAAAAGAGCATTCATTCTTGAGGCCCCTCTCCACTTTCACAGCGTTGTGCATCAGCCCACCATTCATATAATTACAGAAATTTTGTTACTACATGCTGTTACATCAGCCTACTTATCTTCTCATTTTTCCCTCCATAACCGCTTTGCTGGAGTACTTGAATGTGGGACTTTCAGTCCGTCATTTCAACCTGCATAGCCTTCTTCCCCTTTAAATAAAGTGGAGTCCAAATATTCGTTTTATTGTTGTTTCAGGCAAATAAATGGACCAATAGCAGCATTCAGTGTACACAATGATGACGAAACTAAAAAGTAGCATTGATGGACATTGATGACCTGTTTATTTTTTGCTCCAACATTTCGAGCTGAAACCTTCCACTTTTTTTTCATCTCAGGTAATAGAAATCTATTCAAACTTCCTTTCACCTCCAGCACTCAATCAATCTCAATAACCCATTTTATTCATGTCCCTTATATTTGTTGTCGGCGTTGACAGTATCACGCGCAGCTACCAAGGATTTACCACAATCACTCTGACTATGTGGAGTGAAAAATGATCAATTATAATGTTGCCAGCTCTCACTTCCCCTCTCTCAGTCACTTATCACGCCAGTGATGAATGTCTAGGTACTAATAAATAAGCTCACGTTCTGGGCGGTTTATGGAGAAAGACTGCCATTAATTAGAGTGACAGACAAGTGGAATATATTAAGATGACGCATAACGAGACGGAGAATCTGAGTATCACTCTTCCCTCTTTCACCCATATTCGTCACCTTTCTCCAATAATTGGAAGAATTTATGAGAATAATGTTGCGAGGAAATTTTTTGAAACTGGTCTCGGCACATTCGAGAAAGAGAAGATTTAATATAACCCTTCAGGTATAGTCGCACCAGCACAGGTCTACATAGTTTCAGTTTATTTTCTCCAGTCAGAAAAACAACATTTCCAGGCAGTTTTGTCAAGACCAGGGCTCTCATAGCAAAAATAACCACATTGTAAATGTACCTCCATTCATTGGGCTTGGTATTACAAAGAAATTTGAAGAGTTCGTCTGAAAAAACGAATTTCAAGAAAACAACCTTGCACCAATTGTTGGTTGGTCAAATGGAAAATAAACATTCTCATTCATTTACTCTATGTCATGGTAATTGAACAAGCCTATGCTTTCAGGCCAGGATGGATCCACGTCTTTCTCAAACAGTTTATGAATTGTTGAGTACTTTTCTACCCTTGGAAAAATTGAAGAGAAAAAAATGTAATCTTCCAAAAATAGATATTTTAATTAAATGATCGGCATACATAGGAGACCACAGTGTTTTGTCTGAAGTCTGTACTGTTTATTCGTCTGGGTTGCCAGGTTGTGTTGTGGTGTGAGGCTGCTTAGAGAGGTTGTGCTGACTATTAGGAGAAGCTGAGATTCATAGCATTCTAACACCATTGATCCCACTGACCTGCATTGGTTCATTCTATCAATTTATAATTCAACCCTGAGCGTCTCATATGTGTCGACAATTCACCGATTTGTCATGAACCCATTGTAAAGCCCCATTTTCATTGGTTTTACTTATGGGCCAAGCAGACATCGGTATTGGTAAGCAAACAATGGACGCATCAAATATATATGAAAAGTAGAATTATAGGACTCGAGATCTAATCTAATCTTAAATTCAATTTGATGCTTGGAAATCACTGTACTTTTCACTTCAAACAATGCCGGCTATCTTGCAAGTTTACCTTGTGAAGACAAGCTAGCAAACAACAGAAACTGTAATGCCAGATGAGCTAAATCGCTAACATAAGTTATAAAGTGTCAGTTTATTTTATAATTGGAGTCAAACTCAACTTTGTTTCTATATCTGTAAACATGTAGGATAAATCTAACATCTCATTTGCCACTTTGTTTTTTTTTCAAGGTAAATTCTTTTTTGCAGCTTAGTCTATTGTAAACATTTCAGACCATTGGCTCTCATTAGAAAAACCAAACTGCCCTGTGACTTTTAGGTGTTTTTTTAATCAAATAATTCAAATGGGTTTTTTTGTGTTGTTGAATCTATATTTACCCAAAGAAATCAGTGAAAACTAGACACCTGTGCAATGTTATACAGTTTAATTCTTTTTGCAATAATTTCCATGTTTGTGAAACTCAAGACATTCAATATTTGTTTTGACTCTGTTAGAGAGGTAAACAGTTTCACAAATGGTACACCCAAATGTTCTGCCATCTTTGCTCCGGGTTCCCGAAACACCAGCTGCAGATACAAAATGAGAGCACAGTTTTGCTGTCTTATATGACACACTTTGCTCGGTTGTTGCTGTGAATTGAAAGGATCTTCAGGTTAATTTTCTTTTAAATTGCAATTAATTTTGCTAATTACATGACCTCTGTTTTTCAAGCATTAGAATGAACAAAGCAATGCTGACGAGGAAAGAAAGGAATGTAGCTCAGTTACAAGTCTGTACTTTTAACACACTGATGCAATTCTTCTATATTTATTGATTTTTTAAGCATTGTGTTAATTGTTCTTGTTTGCATGTTGATGAATGTTAAGGACTCTCAACTGTAGTTAGTCTTCTGACTGCATTGAAAAGTTTACTTCCTTATTATTGAACATGCTTATTTGTGTTCCCTTGTACATTGAATGTTGAGAGGTGATCTGACAATACTCAAGCATTCAAGTTGAGGATTTTGGTCGTTATCGGTCGTGTTTGAACTCTGAATGAAATTTGAGGAGTTGAGGCTTAAAGTACACTTCAAATGCTTTACAGCAACAATTGACTGTCCAGACAAAACTGGTCCAATTGTGTCCAAGGTCCAAATATTCCTCTGACCATGAACATTGAAAAAAAACCAAAACATGGCTCTGTATTAAGAATGTGTGTCTTGTAGTGGGGGTGGTAGCTGTTTACTTGTTTATGGTTGTATGTGTGAGTCAGAGTATGGAGGCAGCTTCATGCCAATGACAGCGCACAGTCTGACAGGCTGACTGGCATGATGCCATTCAACATAGTTGAGCCTAACGCTGCATCAATAAAAAAAAGTCTCCACCTGTGCTGCATATCTAAATAAAGCTGTGCACAGTTGATACATTGGTAGCCAAGCTGTAAAAAAAAGAGGAAGAAAGATGAATAACGGAAAAGAACAGAATGTGGGTTGACTATTTTAAAAGATAGAAAACTGTCTCAAGCAAGTTTTGGCTAACAATATGGCCTCTGTTGATAAGACGCACAAGTTGGATGGTCCGTAGCACCGCTGCCCAGATAACCCATTTCTTCCTTCCTCTGTGCTGCTGCTCCGTGTTGTTGTTGGTCATCTGGAAGTCAGTTAAAGACAGTGATTTATGCTCAGGGCTTCATGCAGCATAGCCTCATTACACACAGCCATTTTGAGAATCAGCAGATAATTACAGTATACATCATAGACCTCATGGGGCCCAGCAGATTCAGTCCATTCCACTGGCCTGTCATTTAGGGCAGAAGGCCCCAGGAATGGGAAGCCGAAATCTAACCTCATTTACTCTGCATTTAATGAAAAAAAAAAAGAGAAAACCTTTGGTATGTGTTGGACTGGCATTTTTTAATTGATGCTCTCCGAATATTGCAAGTGATTTGGTTTGTTGGAAATATCTACCATTAGAATGTTAAAATGGAACAGCACAGAGTTAAGTAGGTTTATTGACAATTAAAGAAAGGATGTGATGAACATTGTTAAGATTGATACATTCCCCATCTTAGGCTTTGAGGTTGTTTTTTTAACCAGTCAAGGCTTCTGACATAAATATCTGCAAAAATGACTCTTATACTAAAATTAAACAAGTTATTCTAACACATGTCTTTTAATCTTCCATGAAGGGAACATTAACTCGCGCCCGAACTGAACTGAACCCTGAATATCTGGACCTCCGTCCGCGAGCTGAGCTGAACCCAGAATATTGGACCCCTTGCACCCCTTTAGTGAGTACCGACCGTCCCATTTCTAACCAAACGATCACTGTAGATTCACTTAATACAAGTCGTTGCTTTTAATAAACCTGTACTCCATCCCCTTTCTTTCTTCCTTTTTATTTTTTCCCCTTCTGCACCTCACCCAGGGCCATGTTAAGCTCTCTTATGATTTGTAAGAGTATCATTTTCTCATCCCTGCCTCCATCCTTGCTGAGGCGCACTTCTCTGTGAAACATTGCTCCAAAATAGACTCTGCTTTCTCCATATCCTCTTCTTGCTCTCCATACAATGTTTAAATAAGCTTTGCCTCTGAATAACAGTGACATATTGTACTTACAACATCATTAAATTCGGGGCCTAATGTGATGCTAATATTCATGCCATTTTTACTTGAGTAATAAGTATTTGTCTCATTACCTCCATGCTTGGAAAACACAGTGCTTGATAGTCATCTGGGGATTGGAGGAGGTTTGCTTGTGTTGCTTTGCTTGCACGCTGGTGAATCTTAATGATGTCAGTTTTTCTTACTCACCGTTATCAACTACTGTATATCAACAAAGGGAGGGGGGGGGTTGTAAACTTGGACTCTTATCGTATTCTGCCCTCCATTGCATGAACACTGCCATTTTTTTTAAAGAAAAAAACTTTCCATGGCACAGAGATAATGTGGTGTCTTTATTTCTGTTACTCATGGCTGTGTACTGCCCTCAGTGGTCGTTAGGGAGGTCCGTAAAGGTTGCAGTATCTCTTGTGCACATCTTTTCCTTGGTCCTCGATATATACGTTCATATCCATGTATATATTCTTCATGATATCTGTGCTGTGTGCATTGAATGTTTCATATGAAAAAGTATTTTCTTACTGAGTTCAAGGACTTTGCTCGAGATTAACAAATCCAATGTCAGATATTGATTCAGGTTATATATATATCTTTTTATGTATTTATGGAGTTTTCTTTCCTTCTTTCTTTCTTTCTCCAGTGAAAATTATTTCTATACCTTCAAGCAAATTTGAGCAAGTGACAAAACCTTGGTCTTGTAGAAACTTTTGTATTTTTTCTTTTTTACAGTTTTCGGAGCGAAACGTTTGAGATTCCCGTCGTTCATTTGACGAAAGTGTGTTTAATTTGCAGCTCTGACTTAGAAATCCATGCTGGTTGATTCTTGGAGTACTGAATTGTGCTGTTTCTTTGTGCCACATATTGTGAGGGCTTTGTGAACTTGATATATTTGCATTTTTAAATAACTACTAAAAGAGAGAAAAACACTTTAAATATTTATATATTTATTTTTTATTTAGCAGTAATGATCACAGTAGTTGTACTCTTAGTTTTTTCAACCGCATTAAATATTTATCACTTGGTATGCACCCCTGGGTCCGCCATCAGTAAATGGGAAAAGCTAACAAGACAGAAGGTATAAACACAGTGTCCCTGTTAACCAAACTCTCTCGAGTGTAAATCAGTTCCTCAGGTACACTTGCTGTGTTGTGTTCTGATGTATCGCTGGTGTCAGTACAGTCACCAAGTCAAACAGTTTCTCAGTTTTACACTCAAGCCATCAGATCATTGTAAAAGTCACAGAGAGTGACGGTGTCGTTCTTGTGTGGGCAGTTGCTGCAGACTGAAGGGAACTGCGATATGCATATATTATGAGAGCACAAGGCTGCTGGAAACTATTTTCTGTCCATGCAAATGGGCGAGCAACTTTCTTTGAAATGGCTGCACTGGCCTATCTGCCTTCTTCCCTCGTTTAATACGTCCATGGCTGCAAGCAGAAGTTGCCTTCCGACTTGTGCCTGCCACACACGTTTGCACGCTCACATGCACGCACGGATAAGTCACACGTTTGTGTTCCCAGGGCCATGTTTGACGATGCTAAACCCACAACAGACTGTACACAAAGCTCAGAGTGAAAGCAAGCGGTGAATGATTGCACTGTAATGTTCCACTGTCAGCCTGATTTACACTGCGGTGTTGGAGAACCTGATGGGATCATGCTGATCAAAGAGGCAGGAATGTAATAGCTCTACATCTAAATATCTCCAACAAAATCTCTTACAATATCCCTTAACATCCTCAAAACAGTTTGCAGACAGTGTTCTTGAATTTGAGTGATTTCATTAAATGGGAACCCCACTGGTAATTCAAATAAACAGGAAAATAGCCCTTTGCTTGAGGTTTGATGAGTGATTTTCATGAGTCACAGTCTGCTAGTAACGCAGCATCCTGTCACTTCTGTAAATGTATTGTTGCAGGTTCTCATATTAGATCTGACTTCATGTTGCGTCCCATTTACAAATGTTACTTTTATTTGTGCTGGGAGACAGCTTTCTTTTGTCGAGCATGAGACATATTCCCTAAACATATAAATGGTTGTGGGACCTGTAATATGATGTATGGAGCAGTCTATGTTTTGTGTGTCCCTGAAGCTTACTAAGTCAATATTTGGACTTTAGCCTGATTTAATGAACAGGATTTCTTACAGATTTTTCCCTCGCTGCATTCGCTGGAAGATCTCTCCGGCTTTGTTAAAGCACTGCGCTGTTTGCTTATTGGGCCTCGCCGGACCAGAGAAGCTCAGAGAATAACACGCAAACGCGCACACACCAATACGTGCACACCAGCACACACAGTCACCACTGTGGAGGCCCCTTTCTTCTCACCCAAGAGGGAATGATGACTCTCATTATCGCCTCAAAGCAAGATGGCCACAGTGCCCCTACTCAGCAGCCCTATTAAGTTACCAGACAGCTTTATTGTATTGGTGTTCGATAATTTCCTTTCCTATGTCATTCGGAGTGCATCAGGGAGTTGTTGCATGGGGAAGGAGGGGTGGAAGAGTGGCAAGAGCTAACGTGAAACGGCACAGCTGGCTGAAACACCCCGCCCCCTCTTATGATTGGTGAGTCCTTGGGTTGATTGTTGACCAGTCCTTGGCCACAAAGACACCTTTTCTCTTAGAGTTTAATTGCCTTTACAAGGGTGAAGGCGACAATAAACAGAAAGTTCTTTCAAATGCAATTTTTCTCATACTGCAAGAGTAAACACTTGAAAAAGTACCAGGAACCTAAAAAAACACCTGCAAAAAATGTGAAAGGAAAAATGAGGAGTGAGAAGAGTGTCGTGCATACTTAACTCATGTTCCATGAGCCACAGGTGCACTCTGAGATAGCTTTGTAGCATCCTGTTAGTCATTTGTTGTTGCTGTTTAATTAGCAATGTTAATTAATATGTGTTATACCGGAAATTAGGTTTATCCGCAGTAATTAGGGGTCTGCAAGTTAGGGACTGCGCATGAGATATAGGATTTTAAAGGAAACATCTGAACCAAGCTAATATTAGAGGGTCCAGGGAGGCTGGGAGACCATCTGTGCAAACTGTGGAGCAAGAGGCAGCACTGAAAAACTTTCTGAGATGCTTGAAGCTCCTAGTGAAACTTTATGGAGAAAACCAACACATTTTTTAATCAAGAAATATATATTTACGGCTATCACAATGTGTAAGAAGTTATTATTTGTAATATAAAACAATGTGGGCGAGCTTGTTTGAAATGATCTAGATATAGTTAATGTGAAAAACTGTGACTTATGCGATTTATTTGATATTTCAGTCTCTTTCAGTGTGATTTTTGAAAAAGGTGACAATGGGCAGGCTGTCAAAGACAATCCTCACAGTTGTCACTGAGGTGGCTGAAAAGGAGCTGGTTTTGAATATGGTTTACGTTTACGCGTTTACTAAATGTATTACGTTTTAAAGCGCATTTATTGACCAAGCTTGAAAACCACATTAGCCATGTGCAGCAGGCGCAAGCTGTTATTAATGCTGACATTATCCAGACTTTTGAAACAGACAGGGATCTAAGGCAAAATCCTATTTGAGCATGGGCTAAGATTAGAAATGAGACTTGAGGGTGTTTGGAAGTACAACGGGCAATAATGCCATCGTAATACTTTATGAGAGTTCTTCAGATGCAATTGGAAATGTACACAGCTCCTATTGTCATATCAGTCCACTGTCTTTTTTTAGGCTGTGGAAAAGCTCTTTATTTTTATCTTTAGAAATAGAATAAAACATGTAGTGCGTGTGTCAGTCTCAAGCATCTGAATCAAATGCAAACAATTAAATTACATGCAATCCACGGAGGCAGACTTTGATTTTACTAGTTTAATAGCAGAAAAGCCTATACGTTGTGTAGCTGGGTTTTATGTTTGAATAACAAAAGGCTGAAGTTTTATTTTTTTAAATTTCATGTCTCCGACATGAATCATCTATTTTTGGCAACCATCAAATACATGATGCATCTCTCAACCGACTGGATAATGGGGTCTGAACATTACTCATAGAGGGGGGGGGGGTTGGACATTTTTTTCTTGCTATTAATACTTTTACACTTTGAGCTGTGTAACTTTTTGTCTAGTTTCTTTTTGTATTACTTTTTTGATAAATAGTATTTTTTGATAATATCACAAATAACTGCTACTTGGAAAAAAGTAATCACACAATGAGTAAATGCTGGCCATGCTGAGATGGAATAAGGACTAAAGACATTAAAGAAAACAGATTATCACTCATCATCTCTGTATTTTACTGTGGATCTCTTAGAAAACAGTTTTTTTTTGTTTTTTCAAAAAGTCCAAGAACTCTGAGTGACTTACCCTGAAAAGTGTTGTGCAGCAAAGTGTGTATCAAGCTTCTGTTAAAAAGTGAATAGCCCTCTGCGAAGGAAGTAAAAGAAAATCGCCGATGTGGACCACAGTAGCCTTTGTACCGAAATGTTATTTTCCACAACAAAGCTTTTCCATTCAGATTTGGAAACTGCTCCATGTTTTACAGGCTTTGTTGACAGGAATACTTGACGGTTAGATTCTACAGTGATCCTGAGAGAGGTGCAGTTGTCATTGCAAGCGTTTGCCTGAGACTATGTCTCAATCAGGTAGGAAAGAAATGCCTCGTGGACTGCAGGCTGGAAAGATGTGATAAAAAAAAAAAAAGAAAACTTGATGGAGGAGGAAAAGTCCCCGGGCGATTTAACTTTATATGAAACCACTTTTTGCTCTGTTCTAAAATTCCAAATGATATTGCCTCCATACATTATTACGCTTTCGTCAGCCTTTCTGCTACTTGAAAACTGACGCCCGACTCATGATAAGAAAGTCGTAACTCCGTGTTGTGGTGAGACACAAGCGATCCTAAACCACTGCAATCGGGCCAAGATCTTTTGCCGTGGGAAGGCTAAATGTGTTGACATTCAGCAATTACTGAATAATGCAAGCCTCCTCAAACCTACATAACATTTTATAGCGTTCTCCCTTTTAATTTCCAAAAGAATGCAAGTCAGACCCACAAAGCCTTCGCTTTTTAATAACTTGTGTTTTTACCGCGATTATCATCGTTGTTTTTTCTTTATTAAGTGGATGATACCACATACATTAATAAAATTTCATCTACTTGCCTGAATTGTGAGGCAGAAAGGAAGTCGGGCATAATGGAAGCAGCTTGATTAAACTGCAGTGACTTTGTATGACACAGTACTTACTCTTCCTACCATTTGACTTTCTGTGAAGGTCAGTTTGGCCATTAGCTAGATCAGCCTAACACCGCCCGCCCCACCTCTCCACTCCATCTCTTCTCATCTCGCCTCTCCTCACTTCTCCACCCCTCGCCACGGTCTGAAGTGAGAAGAGATGGCGTTAAAATCATCTTCAGAGAAACCAAAGCGAAGATGTTGAAAGGAACGCCTGCCAGCTTGGTAACCGACCACTGATCCTGATCGGCTTCACCTTTTGCGAGGCGTCTGTCAAAATAACATGCAACCGTTGCTCCGCTGCCCTTCTCTCCATCCTTCTTTCTTTTTATCCTCCTCTTCAACTCGATCCACCCATCCCCTGTTTTATTAACAACGGAGCTGGTGGCTTGTGATAACTGGTCACTCCTCTAGGCGTTGAAAGGCAAGGACACTCTATTATCCCAGCTAGATGGATGGGTTGAAATATTGCCTGCAAATGGTAGAGCCTGCCAAATCCTCCAGTCTTAAAACCCCTTTGTCTCTGACAAGGAGGAACATTAGTGAGAGAGCCAGGTTCTTGGATACGGATACAATGCTCTTAATACAACATGGAGAGAAAGAAGGACACCGAAGTGCATGAGTGCGGAAAGGTTGAGAAATCCAGAAACTGCATAATGGTTGTTTTGTTTCTGCTCTTAAAAAGAAAAAAAACATGTATAGCTATTGTGAATAGCTGTTGCCAGACTACGTCACGCCTCTCTGCTATCTCGTTTGTGCTTGGCAGGAGGAAGGGGAAAAGAGATGACCCTGTATACATTGAAATGACTAACATGGTACTTTAGCAGCATTGTGGATGGCCGGTCAGCCAGACAGCAGGGTTACATATTAATTAGTGTCCTAATTATCAGTGACCTTTACCTCACAACAGTTCCAGACTTGTTTTGCCCTCTGTGGCTCTCCAAATCATTTAGGAATATGTGGCCTATTTGCAGCTGGCAAGCTTCGGTTCAAGCATCTTAAAATATATGAAGGTAATCTCCGCGCCCGCTCCTTTTGTTTATTGTGTTGACTCGAACAACGAGAAAGGAACAGTGTGCGATACTGCTCGGTGAGAAGAGGATTAATGATTTGGAATACAGGGCACACATATACAAATGTCCTGTTTACTTCTCTGGCACATGCTGCCCTCGTAGCGTGGCCAGTCTGTGCGGTGTCAAAGTCTGGGCTGCACGTGGACATCCACGCGGGGGTCCGCACTGACCCTCGCTGGGCTCATCATCAAATATATGTCTTGCGTATCCCCACTGATCCCGGCAGCCATGCAGATGCTAAATAAATGAATAAAAACAACAATAACACTTGCCCTTTAGTCTTTATGGAGATAATGAGAGATAACATTGTTTTCCTCTAGCTCTATGCCTGCACTAAAGCATTAAAAATACAGTGATTAGACACATGCTGTTTCAGATTTTATTGAGACCCAGTCAGTGCAGTCTGAGTCACAGTGAATATCCAGAAACCAAACAATTACATAAACAACTTGTGCATCAAAAGCCAAACGCCTTGGAACTAACCGTTCTGCTGATTGCTGTGTTCCTATTTATTCCAATATTCCTCATGTTTAAGCTACCAACACTCTCTTATTATTGAAAAGTCACGCTCCCTGTCATCTACAGCACTTCACCAGAAGGCTCCCCTCATTTGCTTTTCAGTGTGCGTGCCCGCTTTAGCAGAGACAATAGATGAAGTATGGATTTTGTTTATGAATCAAATGATTTCTAAGAGGCCAAAAATAAACCCCATTCAACACACAGATTGGGGTCAGTATTTTTGAATCTATCTTTGTTCGCTCTTGCATGAGAATATCTTTACTTAAGAAACGGCACCGTTGGATAATATTTCAAACAGCATGGAGTGAGCATTGTTTAATTTGTTTTCAGGAGTGCAAGTCATGTAACAGTAAAACTCTCTATTCAGAGTGTTACCTAACAGAAACACAGGCCATTGGATGGTGCACATTCAGCTACTCACAGCTATTTAGCTCTACAATGACAATGACAATAAGTTGTTTCTCTTGATACAGGAGAACTTTTCATTGTGCCTCCTTCATAGTAGGGTGTGCATGAAGGAATGATTAAGATCTTGAACCACACAGGTGAAAATGTGCAATACAACCTCAGTTCACATTAATTCATTACATTGAATGCAGTCAGCCAACATTAGGTTTTTTTGGGCTGGAACTTTCTGTTTTATACGCAATTTTCCAAGGACTGTAATTTTACCCTCTGCACATAAAACCAGACTGAGGCCACTTTCTAACCCTTTAAACATTCTTTAAGGCAGCAGGCATTTTTAAATAAGTATTTATTCATAGGCCATATCAAGTTTATGCTGTTTTCACATTGTAACTTTTTATGCCTTCAAACATTTGCAAAGAATTTATTATTTAAATCAACAATTTATGTGTATAATTAGGTTCAAATTAAAGACCGTTACCCATTTATACCTGTGAAAAGAAGTTAAAACCTCTGAATAACTCCCTCCTTGAGCATTAAAGTTATTCACCAAAGAGAGAATGAAGCCACTAAAGACTCGTCGCTACTCATTTCACACACAAACACTTAAGCAGCGGAGCAGAAAGTACTGATGTAGAGTTACCAACATCCCTGCCAAAGAAGTAAGAAACGACTCCAGTTATCCTGAATAAAGCTTACTTCTCATGCAATATTCACATAAAATGCCCATCTGGCATCTCTCATAGAAATGCAGAGCTGTGAAGTTTATCACTGCCTGAAGGACTTCTTTTTACACGGCACGCTCATCGTCCATGCTTTTTAATTGAATTAAGGAGCACTCAGTGTGGCATCTCTGTTATTGTTGTCTTGTAGGTGTACAAGGTTATTAAAGAGGCAAGCATGTTAAGTCATTTGTTATCCCTGGCATACTAATAAACATGTTGGCTTTGGGCAAGGCCTGCAGGTTGTCTGTGTAGTTCAGATTGATACTTCTGCCATATCTACAGCTATACACCTCATTATCCTAAGAGGATGCTTAGGAGGAGATGAATCTGGGAGAGGAGAAGGCAGAGCGCAAGACAAGAAAAACTGCTGCACATATAGTGGCTCTCTTTAATGGGGAATAGGGATGCATTTCAAACCATGTACGCACATTGGGGATTATTTGTCGAAATGTCAGCAAATGGACATTTGAATGTTGCTGATAATTTGGTTGTTTCACTGCTTCTACATAATTGGACGTATAAATTTGCAGCCAAAGGGAGTAAAAGATAGAACTAAACCGTTTAACCCCATTGCCCCAAATATTCCTGACTGAGATGTATGTTTAGTTTGTAGTTTTTCTTTATCAGCTCAAGCACTGGTTCTTGACACATACAACCCCTTGGGTTTTCTGACAGGGGAAGCTTGATTTTACTAATTGGTACCAAAGCTGTTAATTGGCGCTGTGGAAACAAGAAATAGAGAATCGGAGGGGGGTCTCTAGGGAAATATGTGTGTTCAGCCTCATTTTCCACCTTTACTCTTCTTTTCCCTTTTTAACTATGGAGAAGGCATTAGTGTGTTGTCACAACAGAATGCCAAGTGAAAAAGTGCATTACAAAACAAAGTTATCACAGTCACTGGACTGATTTGTACAGTATCTTCTCTACTTTATGTATCTTCTCCATCAATTTTACAGTTTTAATAGGAGTGCTGATCTCAAACTGATATTAAGGCACTTTTTTCCCTCCATACTTAAAATCTTTTCACCTCTCTACATGGAACTAATTAAGATAAGTGTGAGCTATTCTAAGTTTTATCCGCAGACAACACGTATAATAAAATGTTTTTTGTTGCTTGCACAATTCATCATCTATTTGTGCCTGCATGGGAACGGCCAGGCTTTGTGGAGTAGTGTAATCGCAATGGTCGCACTCCAGGTTTTGCTGTAATACGCAGCTATTGTGAAACAAATGCAGATGATGCAGTTTTGAGCAGCAGCCCCAGCATCTTTTAACACATTTACTTGCAACTGTAAATTAACACACTGCAACCGAAAACTGTATTAATATGGATCGGTGACATCGCCACTGCTTCGTGACGTCGGTGTCAGACCCCAGAATGGTCTAACGGGAGTGGTTCAGATCACTTCAACGCAACTTCACAGTAATTAAGAGCTTTTCAGTATTGAATTGCAGCAATTGTCCTCGCTGTGGTGTATGGGAAATGCACTTTCAACAGAGCATTCAGGAATCGATGCATTCCACTCTGTCATCCCACATAGTTGGAGCATTTTCACTTTTTTTCCTGTTTTTGTCCGTGCAGTTATGCTTTTCGAACAAGTTATTTGAGCGACACCTACTGAACAGAAAGACGGATAGATGCATATTAACACTAAGATCTCTAATGGCTTGCGGTGCAGCAAAAAGGCCCTTCTCCTCCGGTAAACACTTCCTACGGCTACGATCAGTTAATCTCTTCCAGCCACGTCACCTCTTCTCAGGGGCCAGTCATCCCCTCAAACGCTCAAATGATTTTCCATTGTCAGGCACATTAGCGGCTTTAAACTCCCCGTCACTCCACAGCAGCCACATGCTGCGCACCTTGGGAAATACAGTAGATGTCATTTATCATGGGAAATCATCGTCAAAAACAAACAGAAGAAGCGAACGAGGAGCGTTCCTGTCAGTGCCGCAGCGATTTCCAGGTTCACTTTGGTGACTCAGATTGTTGCAGGAAAACTAAAGACTAAACAATTTATTTTTCTGTTTATTTCTCTGCTGTGATTTGGTTCACAACTGTAGATGTGCAGCGCATCAACTTTAAGTTTCAGTGATCACCATTTTTGTTTTTGGCTTTACATGCAATCTCTTTTTGGTTCCAAATAGAAATAACCAACACTGAGACAAATAGGCACTGCTCTGAGTGAGTATCAATAACGGGTTTTACTTTGAAAGCAGGCCTTTTCATTTGAAGGGCATCTTATAAAGTCATACAAAAACTGCCCAGGGGTGTTTCTAATTATTATTGCTATTATTTTCTTTCACAATAAATTATTTTCTAGCTGTGGTCATGATTACTTGTTTTGCGAACAGATCCTTTATTTCTCTCTGCTTGTTAAACATTTGTTCCTGTGACAATCATTTGTTTGCATTCTTGTGTGCCTCTATTTGCTAAAGAGTAGCATGCCATTCAAAAGCTGCTTTCATTCATTTGTGAGCTGGAGTGCTGGTAACTCCCTGGGTTTAGCTTCTTCTGCTGCTTTTTTTTTTTTAAATGTAGAGTAAAATCTCGATGAACTGCCATCAAATCGGGACATCACCTATTCATTTTGATGGCAACACACTGAATACATTCCCAGATAGACATGCTGGCTCACACTTGGCTCACATAAATGCTAATATGACAGTGTTTGTCGTATTCAGGACACATTTGGCAGCTTTTGATGTGTTCCCCAGTACAGAGAGCTCCTGCAGTTTTCAGCCTGCATAGTAACAAGATGCTTTCATAAGTACAACATAACCTTACAAAGCCAGCAGTGGACATATTGGAAACTGTCCAGAGTGCTGGAGGATCTTTATGCGTTTGACCTATAAAACTGCACCAGGACTGTTTGTTAGTTTGTACGGCACAAGAACATCATTTGCTGCACTTGTGGACTCAATCACAAAACATTTTAAGATACTGCTCACGGCACATTCGAGCTATTTTTCTCTTTGCAATTTGCCACAGCTGCATTTTGTTTTCTTTTTTGAAAAGTTAATTCTCTTTTTTTGAGCCATTTCTATTTTCTAAGTACATGATGGAGCTACTGTACAATATTTATCGCAAAAAACTGGACCCTTGAACAAAAGTTGAGTTGACAACAACTTGTGCCTGCCTGAGACTAAACTTCACTCGAAATTGCTGGAATACAAATTTAATGATGCAATTTAACTTGATGTTATTGCTATTAGATATTTACTTGCACAATTAGGAACTGTCAACTTTAAGATGGGGCTTGTGCTTGACCACATCCAGCTTTTATTGCCGAGTTTGCATTGTATTCATTTGACCAGAGAATTGTTTGGCCGTTTTAATTGACCACAGTATTGCTCTTGTCTTCTAATAGAAAAAAAGGGACATGCTGTTGGTGTTATGGCCCTGTCCATAAGGCATTAAGTTTAACAACTTCACTTTAGGCATTAGAGTCCTATATAGTTACTGTACCTTGAAAAAAAAGAAACAAGAGAAAGAAATAAAGTGCATCTTTGAGGCTGCTGGACCGTGTCCTGAATAAGTCAGTTTTTGTTCCGTTTCCTGACATGTACTCGATATCTTTGCTTTATTTTGATTCCATCAACTTCCACTTCCTCTTTTGGTTCAGTGATATCATCAGCTTTGTGCTCTTGTGGCACCTCCAGGCCTGGTACATAAACACTGTCCTTTTGTTGATATTCAAATGGAATTTGAATCACAAATTTTGGCTCAACAGTATTTGTCTGGCGTAGTTCACTGCCTTCCTTTATTCATGAGCATACAATCTATAGGATCAAATGAAAAAAACAGATGGATAACTGGAAGGATGGGCAACGAATTAACTAATTACAGTCTAATGTAATGCCTTTTTAATGGCCTGTTTACATCTGTGGAATCACATGCAGTCGGGTAGCTCCTCATTAGTGAGTTTCTGAAAGACCTGTGGAAGTGAGAGAAGTTCCTCTCAAGCAGGCAGATTTTCAAAAAAAAAAAACTAGAAGTGTTGTGTTGTGTGCTAAAACAAGTAAACGCTGCCTTTTCCATTAACCTTGCAAAAAAGAAAAAAAAATGTTGTGAGTCATTCTCATGGTACCTGCACTCAACAATGATGGTGACTTTTGCAACTTAAAATAATAGAAATGTGAAATGCTTGAAAAAAACACATCTCTATTTTGAACAAAAGGCGCATGAATCAAAATGTCTAAATTGTTCAAGAGAGAAACCGATTCAGATGGAGCACAGAGCAACACACCAGGTTTGGCCTTTTGCCATGGAACCTTTATTTTATTTTGTAGAATTGCCAGATCAATTCTGTAATGCACCAGATTACAAAGCAAAAACAAACAAACAAACAAACTGGTCGAGACAGAAATACTTTATTGCAGCTCTAAAACCAAGGCTTTATTGAGCCTTCTCATCTTTATGAGTCACTTTTTTTATCTGGTCGATTGCTTATTTCTCTTTGGGACCATGTTATTTGAAAGTCATCGTATCTTTTTCCAATGGTCACAAGAAATTAGTTTATATTTAGAAATGCTTCTAAAGAACATCAGAGTAAGGAGTCAATTATGTTCCACTGCACTGCAGAGATTATGGTGTGCATTGATAGAAACTGTCAGGAATTCCCAAGACTTGGACTTGTGTTATTGTTGGTTTGTAGCAGCATGTTTAACATAGGCAGATTTTAACAAATGGAGTCAAGGAGCAGTGGGGATTTGATTTGATTAGGTGGTTTACCTGAGGGGTCGGAATATATTTGAGTCTATAAATAAAAGTGATGGGGTTTTTTTGTATTTATTATTGTTTTTCTTTCTTTCTTGCAGAATCTTGCACACTTCAAGACTCCTTCACTTTTTTATTACTGCAGATAAAATTGAAGTTTGTTTATATCGTAGGAAAAAAGGAGGAAATAATGACTTTGAATAAACTATCCATCCATCTTCCATAACAGTTGTACCCAGACAAGACATGCTGAGCCTTGAGCTGTCCCAGCTAACGCAGGCAAAAGGCGGGATGCACCCCGGACTGGCCGCCATTGTGTAACAGTGCAAACAATGAACAGACAACTACACAAACTCGAAGCTATGGGAGATGAAAAAATCACTAATTAGCATAGCAAGCATGTCTTGGGATGGTGGGAGGAGGCTGTTGTGCAGGGAGAGCAGCCTCTCAACCACGGGGTATTCACTGCACACTGCGTGAGAACATGCAAATTACATACAGAGAGGCTCTGTTGAACAGCAGACCCGAACCAGAAGCCTTCTCGCTGTGCGGCAACAAAACATACTGCTGTGTCACCACAATACCCCTGAAAAGGCTTGTCTTGATGAATTGTATTGTAAACACTAATAGCAAAGAGAGAGGAGAAAGAAAGACAGATGCGAGAAAGAGGAGATGGCAGTTGTATGTCGTTTGGACACATGGCTTGGTTGCACAGAAATATTCATGACATGTCTGTCTTAGATGAATGTCAGATAAGTTGTGGGCTCTTGATATTTAGAAAAGTGCATTCGAGACCTCAATAGAGAAGCAGTTGCCTTTTTCAAAATGTGCTTTCTGAGTCGAACCAGTGACTGCTATCTTACCATTTTCTATGCATTAGTTTGAGAAATGAGGATTTAGTTAGGAGGGAAACTGGTGTGATAGATCCCAGCAGGCAGAGTGATCAGGACAGTGGGACTCTGCAGCTCAAGATAGTCAAGGGTTTTTCAGTTATTGCTATCCACAGGGAGTGAGAACTGGTTGGCAGGCCTAAGGTGAATCAAAATAATCGTGTGTGCTGCTCCAAGTGCCTCCTGAACAGGTGTCTGTGTCATCCTATTGGATTTTAAACTTTCTGCCTCAGATGATGTCATTTCTGTAAATAGATTTGAATTGTTTAGGATGAACAGTCAGTCAGCATGGGTCATAGCAACACTCCAAATGCAAATTTGCATGAACAACTCAGGATCTTTTTTCTGTCAGCGGAGCATAACATTTTCTGAACACACTTCCAACTTTGGGTTTCTGCAAAGCCAATGATGATGAGGAAAGTCTGCTGCTTTCAAACTGTTTGAGTTTCTTGGTTAATTGTTGATGGAACGAATGGTCTTTGATTAGACTTGTGGGGTTTTGTAGTTGTGCATTTGAAATCAATTGAACAAATGATACCTGACTATCAAATAAGTAGGAGGGAACTTTCGGTGTTTCTAGACCTCCATGTAACCTTTCATCTTGTAATGTTGAAAGTAAAAAAATCTCTTTTTTTGTTTTTCCAGTAAATTAAAATGGTCCATGAGTCAGGCGCTTTGAACCATTTGTCAGTAGGGGTGGTGGGAAGCATTGAAAACAAATAATTAATCCGAGGTAAGGCTTTCGTTTTAACTTCAGCGATTTGCCCAGTGAAAGTGAAGTGGGTCTCGGTCCAGCGTTTGAAGTCCTATTCTATGTTTTCTCGCAAAGGAGTGCATTCGAGGTTGAAGAGTTCTGACAGCATAGACGAAATATTAATGCCTAAATATTTTATGTTGCAAGTGTGAATTGGAAGGATGTGGGGGATGGGGGACCGGAGTTGCAGAATCCAAAACATCTTCAGGCAGAGGTGGTACAGCTGATTTGTTCCAGTTTATTGTGTAGTGTGAGATTGTGGAGATGTCGTTAATGATGCTGAAAGTCTCCGACAGTGACATCCCAGGGTTGTACGAATAACAGTAAATCATCCACATAAAGACTTGCGCCCTGAAATCCTTTGATTTTATCGCTTTTCCAGTATTGCTGTTAAAATCTGTCCCATTAAAAAAAAAAAAAAAGACAGAACACTGAGCATCCTTCCAACTGACAAAGTGCAAAACTTACTGAGGTTGCCTGCACTTGCGAACATTGTACACAACTTTCCTATCCAGTTTATAATGATCCTGTATGACCAGATTTAAAGCGCACGAAAGAGAAGAGATCTTCTTGTACAAATACCATGGTGCTACTTTTTTGTTGTGGTTAAAGCCTGCGCATCTCAGCTATAGCATGTCCATTACTGATCACGCCTATGAAGTCCGGATGGACTCACATTGAGGTGACCGTCTTCATTCTGGTCGCCAGGGCCTCGGTAATAATTTTGAAGTCAGTGTTGATTAGTGGGAGAGGACGATAGCTGGAAGGGTGGGTTGAGCCTTTATTGGGTTTTAATAGAAGTGTCACCGCAGCGGTATTCATGTGCACGGGTATGGTGGAGGTAGCTTTAATTTCAGCAGTTACTCTGTAAAATAGTGGTGATAAAATATCCTGAGAGGGTCCATTGAATTCAGTGGAAAGACTGTCTGGCCCATGTGATTTATTAGCTCGCATTTTATTCGGGGCTTTATTGAGGCCTTTTGAGGTAAAGGTTGCCACAAAAATGGCTGCTTGTTCTCATGGTGGTTGTTTAGAAGCCCAGGGAGTTGACAGAAATATCTTCTTCGGAATTGTTGGACTTGTTATTGGACAAACTGAGATTTCTGTCAATTGTTTTTGAAATATTATTTGGATTCAATAAAACTCTTCAAAATCTGCATAACTGAGTAAATTTCAAGCATCATATATGCACATATTTTTAATTTTAATTTATTTTTTTTATTTTCATCTTAGGTGAAGTCTGAAGTTTCCCCTCCTGAAAATAAACACTAGATTTAAAAAGGTGAAAACCAGCTCAATCCGTAGCCTCGGGTCTCTACTCTTGAGTGGTAGTGACGTTTTTTGCAACTCCCTCTCCCCCTGGCTGTACTTCATCCTTCCCTTTTGTTTATCTCGGGACGTTCCTGGGTGGAGATTGTGTTTTTGTCTCCAGCCAATGATGGAGCTATATGGGCATGACGCTCTGTGGGGAAAGTCATGACTGGGAGATGCCAGACAGAGTCGCTGAAACTTTTGAAAAAATGGCGGGAGCTGCGAAGAAAAGGAAATACTCTACAGCAAAGAAAGGTTTAGATAGTGCACGCTGGAAAACCAGTCCACATTGGTGTCGCTTTCACGCGCTTCTGAGCATTGGAGAGGCTTGGACTAAAGAGTGATGTGGATTTGGCTTGCTTACTCTTGGACAGGTACGTGCAAACTGCATTCAAATCGATGACATTCAATCAACTGGAATTGAATTCAGGCATCTATGGAACAATTTGCATTTTCGGTTCAGTGATTATGATTGGATGAATTGTGCTTTCAAGCAAAGGTCAAAACTGGTGAGATTAACTATGGCTTAGAAACAAATCTATCTGTTAAGGTTCTGCTGTTCACTGTGGCCTCTCATTTTTTAATGACCACCAAATGTCCAATCATTCTTGTTTGTTTCATTTTCTTAATGTGAAGTCGCAATAGTTGAGTTGCCTCTAAAGAGTTACTGATGGTATAAATGCCTGTGGTTAATATAATGTCTGTGGTTGTCCATTGCAAGTGCAACTTGTGCAAAAATGACAAGTCATCATCTTTGGGACCATAAAAGTTGGTGAGTATAAATGTGTGGTTAATAGATGCAATTAGAATCATAATGGAACTTCCATCTGGATCAATAACAGACTCAGTATATTGCTGCTTCCAAACTAAAGCGACTTTTCTTTTAGTTGTATATGTTGATGTGAGCCTTTTTTCTACATTACGCCCCCTTTTTTTATGACAAATAAACATTTATCTCTATGGGATCATAAATTACAGAGCAACAAAACTGTAGAAATCTATTGCAAAACGTTAAAAAAAAATTTGGTAAAGACATTCAAATATTAACTGAACATATGTAAGATATTGGGATGAAAGCAGAGTGAGTGTCGCTGATTGGTGCACTTGTGGTGGAGGTGGAAGATTTCGTGAGACAGAAAAATGAAAAGAGAGACCTTGTACCCTTGGAGTTACTGTCAACGTGAACTTACTGTGACTGTCTATGCATGAAACAAAGTATGAGGCACACGTGATGAACAGAAAAAAGACTGGTGAAGTCAGAAGAACATGAAAAAAAGAGAAAACCCTAACAATGGCAGAGGGAAACAATCATACATGTTTGAGCAGCAAACTGACCTGAAGCTTGAGCAGGAGGAGCGTTTACCGATAAATGGTGTACGATGGTGTAAGGATTATTCTGTGCTTTGATATTTTAGTAATTGTCTGTTTATCCAGAAGAGCTGTGACATAGATTTCTGGAACAGGATGTACAGTCTCGTCAAGGAGAGGTGATGCGCTTGTCTCTTCCCTTCAGAGAATGGATCCAGTCGTTGCTGCCGCTTATTTATTTCTTAAAGATATTGATCATTCTGTCTGAATGCCGTGCCCACATGTTTCTCTTCCCTGCTTTTGACCAGTTTGTGTTGCTGAGAGTGTTTGAGTTTAGCAGTGACAGGTCAGGGTCTTTCCTCTTTGAGTGTTTTTTCTTCGCCGACATCCTGTTTTTGTTTGTTGAGTGATTTAGGGGAGCTCTGTAATTCCCCCTCTCATTTTCTTTACAGTGTTACAGAGTGGCTATAGGCCCATTTTAGGCTGTTGCATACTGTCCCCCCCCCTACAGGTTGACAATTTACAGCGAGTGACAGATGTGCACTCGCAGACTGAAGCAGTTTTGAGGGCGCAGGTGGAACACGGGCTATTTTCTGCAGCAACATTTTACCGAGCTTCTTCCTTGGAATGTGTTTCATGCGGACGATCGGTGCATCGACCAAACACATCACATCAATCAAGCTCGTGTGGCAGCGAAGAAAAAAACTGAACTTCAATCATCTGGATCAAATTCTATCTATCTATCTATCTATCTATCTATCTATCTATCTATCTATCTATCTATCTATCTATCCATCCATCCATCCAT
>JAUESF010000001.1:18736875-18751740 GCA_032274765.1 Malacoctenus tetranemus | reverse complement strand
CATCCATCCATCCATCCATCCATCCATCCATCCATCCATCCATCCATCCATCCATCCATCCATCCATCCATCCATCCTTTCCTCTTCCAATCAATCAGTCCCTCCCTTCCCGCTCTTCTTCCAACTACCCATCCCCTCTCTCTGTACTTCCATTCATGCCTCCTGCCCCCTCTCTCTCCATTCATCCTTTCAGGTCCATCACTTCTCTATGTGTGTATATTACTATTGGTTATTACTATCCTTCAGTGTGCTGTGTTACGTTTCCTTGTTACTGTGCTCCTCATGGCAGCTCCATGTTCACTCTCACCCCTGATGTCTAACTCTCACAGCATTCGGGCACCCGGCCCTCTGCTTCCCATCTCACCACCTAATCACATCTTTTTATTCAGGGCCTTTTTCATTCCTACACATTCCCGTGAATACGTGCATTCATACACAAACAAGCCCTGGGTAATCCTCAGTTGATCAGAGACTCCCGAGAGCTGCCAAACAAAATCTGCTCACAATTTCAACAGAGTTCAGTGATGAATATTAAATGAAAGGGGTAAAGAATTAAGCTAAAGGTGTGTGGAGGTTAAATTAATAAATAAATGATCTCATATATATTTATAAATATTGAAATAAAAAGTTGAATCTCCTGTGGTCAGCCTCTATAGACCTAGTGGTCTTTGAAGGCATCATTAGCTGGTTTTATCAGCACATTGACCCTAAAACTAGTACCTGAGGGGCCTGACTGTAGCGGTGCAGACATGAGCATATGAGTCTTGGATGGATGAAATAAGACTTTGAAGTAGATTTTCTATTTGAAGGATTATACATAAGGGATTTTGATTCATGCCCAATTTTTGTCCTCGAGGCTATGTGCTTGTGTGGGTGGAAAGAGTTACTGTTCACAATATTATTAACGTATTTATTTCTTCTGCAACTAAAACAATAACATTTAGTAAATAAGTAGGAAAAAGGAGATCCCTCAGTTACATTGATTATAATCATGACTATTTCTACTAATGAATAAAAGACTCAACAATACTGTACTAGCAAAGGATGTTTTGCAGAATAAATCATCACATGACTCACGTTCATGATATCGATACTCATTTACACAAATAAACCAAAGATTTCTCAGGGAGTGATTATGCAAGAATGCCTGAAGCACTGAGGAAGCGTAGATTGGTATACTATGGACTCTAAAGCCTCTATATCACAATGATTGTCTTTTACTTCCATCCCCATCCCTGTCTTGACTGGGGAGTAAATTGGAAGTATAAATACCTTACAATAAAGATGATTATTTCAATACAGATGAAAATCTTGGAACATAATCATTTGTATCTCATATGGCTTTTCCTAATCCCAGTGTACGTTGTTATGACCCAGTTCTGTTTTGAAATTTAGTGAATACCCTTTACTTGGTAATCCTTGCAACATAATATAGGCACCCTTTCAGCTTCAATGACCTATTTTTTAAGAAGAAAAAAAAGGTTTTGTTTTGAAGCAGTCCTCTGAGCCGTGCCATGCAGTATGTTCAGGAGAATCCAACTTTAAAGTTGCATTACAAAATGGAAATTGCTGGGTAAAGAGGCTTTCAGTGCCCCGATGTCAGAGGGGAGAAATATATACCATTTCAAATATATTGACAGCCGGTATGAATAGTAGCCACGTTGCTTGAGGGAAGATGTAGATGTTCTTTGCTGTGAAGCAGCAGCACCTTAATTCATCGGAATAATTTCCATGACAATGGGGTCTTTGTGCAGTTACACATTGTTTTCGTTTACTAAATGGTGGAGGGGGGTGGGGGGGTATTGTTTCCAATATGTTAATGCTGTTTTTTCCTTAAGGAATTTCGTCTTTGAAGTAATCTCTTTGAGTGTGTTTGGTTCAAGAACCATTCTCCGGGGAGGGGGGTTGAACTTTCAAAAATGTAATTTTCCTCTTCCCACCCTGGAACAGTCTCGCCATGGCAGTTCTAACCTTGAGCCGTCAAAACAGATAAATCCTCACAGATCGTATTCTGATTAGATTATCTGCTTAATCTAAACACATGCACGGAACTGCAAGCAGTAGGATTGCTGCTTGCAAGGCACAGTAAATGCAATAATAGATGGATTCTAATACTAGCTGGCAGATAGTGATGATACTAATGGCAAATTGTATTAATGGAACTCGGATCCAACAGTTAAGAATAACCCAATTTATAACACAAAAACACTAACGACTCTGCGGGGTTTTTTTTTTTCTAATAACGCTTATAAAAGAGGGAAGATTTCCAAGAGCTGTGAAAGTTTTCAGGGACTCAGACTCTTTTATAGTTTTTGGTTGGGTCATAACTCCGGAGGTAGGATCCCATGGCTCAGTGACCAGTGAGCCAGAAGTTAGAGTGAGGAGATAATAACCGCCTGATCAAAGACAACCTGCTTGGAGTTTCCTCGGCTTGAAGCTATTCTGTTAAATGAAGAAAAGTTGACATTAGATGGTCGAATTAAAATTTAAACCAAAGTAACGCAGCCAACTTCTTTGCAGAAAACCAAGCTAGAGATCAGGAGATGAGATGCTGTTTGCAAATCTTTTCACTGTAAACCTTAAAAATGTTGTCCTGCGATAATTATTTCCACAGTTTGTGTTTTTTCACGTCTTCTCCCATCGTGTGCAAGATTTACACGTAAATATCTTCATTTGTCAGCGATAATAAACACAGACTCATATTTAGATATCAGTCCTCAGAGTTCCTCATTTTCTGTTTTGTTAAAAAAAGGCTGAAAAAGATGTTTTACAATGACCTGACTGAAATCCTTGGATGATAGTTAGGCATGATAAGTGTCTGCTGGCGCGAGCGAGTACATCATTTGTTAGTGGAACTTTCAGGGTGCTGTCATTTTTCCAAAAATTACAGGGGCTTCATTACATGGCTATTCACAGGACCACTCTATCATAAATGAAAGTGTGGGCGAATTATTATGCCTGTGTGCATGGGAGTGAGTGCGAATGGGTATTTATATCAGTTGTAGAGACTCGTATCTGTTTACACTCTCATAACTGGGATTTGTGGCTCTCTTGTAGAGGTGAATAGCTCCTAATAGGGAAAATAATTATTGTTTTGGGCGATGTCTTTTAAGGTAACACCAGGGTCATGTTTTGTTTAAGGTAAGAGTACAAATTATGGATACGGCTACAGTAAGATTGCAGAAAAAGGAAAATCAATATCATGGGAGCTGAAAACAGAAATTACACAATGCGTATGTGTTCGTGCATATGTGTGCATGTGCATGTGTTCCCACCCATGTGTGAGCGTGTGTCTGTGCAGGCATGCGCAAATCGCCTGTGTAGGTTTGTCTGTGTCTGCTCCTTGCAGACATTTTTAAGTTTGACTGTGCATTGCTCATGACTGATAGATGTGTTTCTACTACTGTTCGGAAGCCTCGAGGAGACAATTCATGCTTTTTGCCTTTGATTAAGGTTCTCTGCAGTATAATTTTGACACCTGCCGCTGTTCTGCACCACTCAACTCTGGAAAGTTCACTAAAATAAGTCTTTTGATCTGGGATATGGCAGCTATTAGGGCTTGAAATCCTTGTCTCTGGCGCTAATTCACAGCTTTGCTTTTGATGGATCACGAAAAGGTTTTGATTTGTTATATTTAGATATTCTCCATTTTTTCCCCCCGATGCAACAGCATAGATACAATGGTTTCCTCTCATTATTTCAGCCCAAATACCAGATATCAAGAGGGCCTCCAGTGCAAGAGAAGAGTAGGCCCATATAAGTGATGGATTGATCGAGCAGATTTAAAAAAGAAAAAAAAAAGGCAATTCAACCTTAATCCTGTTTTAGTGGATTTGGAGAGACAAATGGAATTTCAAAATCTTGTAAAGATTGTCCAGGCAATGTTATTCAAAACACTAAAATGTAATTACATCGCCATTTCATTTTATCACACATTCTCAGTGGATAGAGAGAGAGAGAGAGAGAGGGAGACAAAGAGAAAGTCAAAGACATTGCTGAATTCACTTTAATTATGTTGTTGCTGCTAAACTTTGATCACAGAAAGTTAAACATCTTCTCGCTGTGTGAGTCCACTTAAATTTAATGAAATTCAGAGCTTTTGATATTTATAGGAACAAATCTTTGCAATCCTCTCCCCCAAACTGTCACAAAGTAAACTGTCCAACCGCAGCCAGTTCTTCCATCCAAAGCCCAGCTGTCGAGAAACGGTCCACTCGAGAAAAAACAGTAGAGCAGACATTGACTGCATAGATAATTTTAATTACACAAACTAGTAGAAGTAGGCCACTGCAGCTCATGTATCAGGTGGGTGTCTGGGGCGGGCATGGGGGCTTGCTTAAGGACTTTCATTTTACCCACCTCGTCCTCTCAACAGCTCAGGGACAGGAACCAATAACCTTCTGGTTACAGATTTGCTCCTCTAACCTTTAGTCTGCCCCTCGTCTATGTGGTGCTCAGGCTGAGTGGACTTCAAGCGATTGGTTTCTACCTTCAGTTTTAGAATGGGCAAACTCAACATCACTGCATGTATTCACATGTTAACTTTTCAAAGCTTAACTTTAACGTTAACTTTTTTATGACGGCCAATAAAAAAAACAAGCTTGGTGTCAGGGTTGTGAACTCGAATGTGAACGAACTGTTTGGGTGATTTTTGACACTTTATCAGAAACAAAAATGAAGAGGAAAACAGAGATTGTGTTCCAACAAGTATTCACTCGAACAGAACCAACATTCTGCAGTTTGCCAGCTCTGCAAAACAGTTTGGCAGAGGATAGATTGGGAGAACAGGTGGATGTGAGCAGCAGCTGATTGGGCAAGTGGAAGCTGATGGAGTAGGGAGTGGCTGACGGCTGCTGTCTGGGTGAAGTCTCCGGTGTGATTGGTGGAAATAATCCGACTTGAAATATAACAGGACTCAACACTGATCAAAGAAAATGTTTCATTCAATCTGTTCACTCATCCACAGATGTAATAGAATAGAAGGTTCTGGTAAAATGACAGAAAATACAAATGTGAAGGTCTCAAGACTCTGACATTTCCCTCAGAACCCTGATGCCATGTGGGCAAGCAATGTGATGTCCTCACGTAGCGTCGCGTCACATGTTCTGTGCTGTGACATGCGCACAAAGCTGCATGCACAAGACACGATCTGATGTGTCTTCTGTGTGGACTCCAATCAGGATAGTAACAGATTGCATCACATCCTCTGACCAAGTCGGAATCTCAATCGAAACCTGCCGATCTAATGAGATCAAACTGTTTACATGGCATCATTTTGATCTGGTTGTTAGATCTGCTTGTTTCATCAGATTACTTAAGGTCCATGTAAACGCAGCTCATGACGGAGTAGACTTGGCGCTCCTGAAAGATAGCTTAATTTGCGTCGTGCTGAAGTGATCCGAGTCTTAAATAAAGTCTAAGGACTGGTCAGTGATCGTTTAGCAAACTGTTGAGAAGAAATTTACACTTCCTATGTTTGCATCTGCATTATTTATCGATTCCTATAAATAGACTGATCAAAGGATTCAATGGTGACCTGTGGTATGGCTACCAAACATAAAAAATAAATGTGTGAAGGAATTAAATTACAAACTTAAATGAATTTATTTGCAAAAACAGAATGATGCAAAGCTTGCAATGATGAAGTAATTTTATGAGAAATGTTTTTTTTTTGCTCCTGCAAAATAACATGAAGGCAGCAACTATGAACGTAAGCTTAGCAATGTTCTTTGATGCTAATAGACTTGGCTTAATGTGTTTACAATGAAGGATTTTGCCTTTCTATTGAAGATCATGATGTGGAGCCATATATTTTTTAAACATAAGAGATTGGGGAATTTTTTTTCTTTGCACAAATGATCAATTAATAAAGTGAAATGATCATAAAAGATGAAAAAGTAGTGAAATATAGTGTGTAATCCAATAAAGTCAACTGTAAATGAAGCAGAGAATTGCCCAAATCTCTCTGAGTTAAACATTGTTGACACGAAGGAAACAAAACCTAATGAGTTCTGGTGTCTATGAGCTGTGTGATAATGAGAACGATGCACATAAACATATATTAACAACACGACTTCCCTGGATAATCATGATATACGTCATTAGGTTCAGCTCCGGTGAAAAAGAGCAGAAAAGTAAACATTTCCAACATGCACAGTCGTTTGACCTTGTTCATGATCACGAAGAGAAAGGTCTTAATAGAGAGAGAAAATCAACAATCACTACTTGTCTGGAGTGTTGTATAAACAGCTCAATGCCTTTTTGTTTTAATGTAGCCCACAGTGTGAGGAGAAGAGGGCAATAAAATGAAGGGGGCTGCTTGAATAGTGTGCATACACCTGCTCGGCATCAAACTTAACATGTCATGGTGGAGGTTGGTGGAGGTTTTCTTTCGCTCGGTGGAGGAAAAGGTTGGGAATGACAACAAGGTTATTGAACGCGAGGAATGCGATGTTAATCAACTTGAACTATTCTGCACCTTGTTTAGTTTTGCCAAGTTTAATTAGCTGAACTTGACAAGTGCACTCTGGGCTCTTCGGCAAGCACACACACCTACTGTATGTTCTCCCTGCAGATGAGGGAAATTTCACAGTTTCCCCACAGAGGCATAAAAAGGGAGCTGATTCAGCTCACGGCACAAAGGATATCTAAACAAAACTTAATTATTATAATTATGCTGTTTGTCAGTTTCTGTTTTCAGGGCTGCTATGCACGTTTATTGAACCAGCCACTGTGAGACTTGTTATATGTATGCAGTTTATATACATTCTTAAATGAAAGCCAATTACTTAAAGAAAACTAAAGCTGTCCTCTGCTCTGTAATGATGTGTTAGATTTCAGCCTAATGTACAAGTGTTCTTAGTCTGTGTTTCTAAATCCAAACTTGTCATTTTAGGGTTTCTGTTTTGTTATCGATAGCTCGTTATCAATCTACAACAGTCTGCTCTTCAGCAGTAGTCAAGCATGCTTCTTCATGTTTTTTTCTCCCAAACATTCATTTCCATCAGAACAGAATTAATTGTCCAAAGATTTTATTTTTCATGCATGAGACTCACGATACTGAAAATGAGGCATCATCAAGTGGGTTCCTAAAATTCATATTCATGATTTACTAATTTAAGTGGTTTTTAATTAACAGAAGACTTTTTTTATTGATATAATCTGTCAAAAATACCAAGGCTAATCAAATTTGTCATTTGAATAATAATAAAAAAGGGAAATAGGTGATTTTGAGGACTCTGTTATCATTTTCTGCCAAGTGGGTTTTGTCTTTCGGGCTGTATTTAATTTTCTTTTCTTTTTTTAATGTTTTATGAAGTGGAAACTGTAGTTGGAAAAAAAATGCATTCGAAAGTGAGATGAAAAATGTCTCATGATCTTTTTTTTTGCATAAAGGTGCAAACAAATGTCACAGCCAAAATATGCAAAAAAAAAAATTCAAACAAGTGCAGACTGGTTAGTAGTTTTACAGCAAACTTGTTTTAACTCACTCCAGCTATAAGATTCCACTATTTATCTCAGTTTACTTTTGCTACGGTGTGGATGTACTTTATCTATTCAGACATACATTTAGATGGACTCGAGGATATTTCACAGATCAAAAGAGTTGTGTATATGTTTGTAGGACTGAAGAGTTGCCAGTGTCTCTGTAATTTTTGTTCAAGGTTTAGCTTTCCGGAAAGAAACATAAATGTACATCACTGCCTTGATATAACATACTCTCTAATTTAATGTGATGGTAATGTGACAGCTTGTGATTGCTTTGCACAAACACCAATAAAGAGTCGATATGTGTGCTTCATATCTCCATATCTCCTTGCACATTTAAGTCACACAATCTTAATTGAAATGTGTTTGTCAGACAAATATTTCCCTCACAGAGACTGCATGAATGTTTAAAGCAATGAAAAAACAAGAAGCAGAAAATATTTACCAGCTGGAAAACACAAGCACTGATTCAAAAAATACCAAACGCTCTCCAGAGCTGTGGAGGGTGGCAGAATTGGCTCTCCAGGGGTTTGTCATTACAGGCATCACGTTTCAAATTACACCTAATAATTTGAACAGTCAATATTGAAGAGAGTATAATTTTGTGAAACTTCAAAAAAACGTTACCTTTTCATCCATCTAATTCATTGATGAAGAATTAAATTTATAACCTTTAAGCTCCAGACACTTAATTCTTTGCTTAAAAGATTGTATTGATCAGCTGCTAAATGTGGTTCTTATGACCTTGGGCTACAATATAAACAATCAAGCCATTTCAGTGACCCGTGACCTGTTCACTGGTTTCAGACCGCCAGGCGGCATTTGTGCTGATCCAGAGATCACTCAGGATCGGTTGTTGCGTTTTTGTTTGTGCTCTTTCTTCACTGATCAGTCTCGTCATCGCTGCTTCTCAGAACTTTGGCAACGGTATCACGTTGTGCTCAAGCAATCACTTCTTTCATCAGCCATTGTTGTCTGACATACTGGGGTGACCAAATGTGGTTTCTTCATTATCCCCAATCTTCAATTCCAGTTTGTGAAAGAAATTAGCTGTAACAGAGAAATTTTCTGAAGCCGGTAAATGTTTCATTTCACGCAGTGCTTTGTCCACGATGTTTTGGTGCATTTGGAATCAATTTTTTGCTCCCGTGGACTGCTTGGTAAACCTGGTTTATGAAATATTTTTCACATCATTATATTGTTCATCCACAAACAAGACTGTTTTCATAATGATGTGAATTTACCAACCCTAACCCAATTTAGGAAGTATTAAATATCATTTTTTTTGTGCTGTGCAACTTTTTATACCATGAAACGCTTAAAGCTGGTGGTGTATGTTGACTCAAGCAACTGCTGTGGGTTTTTTTTTTTTTTTTTTTTGTCAGGAGCAACTCTTTGGATTTTACATCCGCGATAGTCATTGTAGAATTGTAATAAACAAAACTGAATGAGGAGAGATTGCACCGAGAGCAGTCATCCTTCACAAACCTCTATTTTCAGCCTATTGCACCAAACAAAGAAGTGGTCATTATACCAGGTTTCCAAATGATGAGACTGTTTTTGTTCAAGGTTTCACATTGGATGTTTGAATGCAGTGGAGGAGTCTTTCTTTTCTATCAACTATTCTGCCAATGAGGCCTTAATTTCCAAGTAACGCTAACATCGAAACAATCCAACTAATATTGATTCATTCATCTTTTGAACCTTGAGGATTCACGTCTTGGGTGTGAAAAGCAACAGCAGCAACAAAAATAAAAACACATACACACACACACACACAACAAACTATGGTACTTACCTCATGTAACTTTTTTAAGTGCTGAAAGATTGCTTTTCTTTCATGCCTGGTGACTCTCATTACATACCACCCAGGGGGTGAGAAATCAATTTGTGAGGCCTAAACACAAAGACATTTTTTATGGTCATTAATAAATAAATAACTGAAAGACAAAATATAATCTAAATCACACTATGTGTCATGTGGACAGGTAATCAATCTCTTGCTCATTCTCAGCAGTCATTACTGACTCATTTCTACTTTTAAACTCCTAAAAGTTTTTTTTTTTTGCTTATGCCTCTCACTTTAACAGTAAAATGATGTATTTGTGGGAATCGTTTCTGAAGCCTCACACCAAAACACAGTTTAAATCCAAGGAAATGGTTTTGGGGACTCTGATTTGAGTCTGGATTTAAATAAATCCCCCAAAATACAAAGAAATGTTTGAAATTTCAGTTGCTAAAATCAGTAGAAGTGCCCCTCAAACAGTCTCTCACACTTTACTCAATCCAGCACCAGAAAAACCTGCACAGAACCGGACATTAGTGTCTTGTATCTCTAAATTCCTGCCACTGTTGAGTAAGAGAACTGAAAATGATAAGACAAAGACAGAGAGGCAGTTACTACAGATTGACACAAAGACTAGAAATAACATGCTGTTGTAGCCATTTGGCAGAAAGCTGTTTTTAGACGCCTCCACTGCAATTTTATTTAGCAAAACACAAGGAGGCTACAATGGGCCATGGTAAAGAAGTGGTTATTAACTTCGTCCTGACAGTCTTCTTCCTTTCTCGTTCCACAGCTGGAAAAGACAGCTTGTAGCTTTATCAAGCTTTTATCTTTATTAAGATCACCTGTGGATTACATAAAATCACTTGGTCAAACACCTATCGACATGTGTCCTGAAAATCTGCTGTCCACTACTAAACAAACTCGAATTGACCATCACACACTTGAGCGACTACAGCTCCATGCACTACATACCGAAGCACTGACTTTTTACATCATGCTTAAGTTGTAATTATTGAACACCTTCTTTTTTGCACCTTTTTCCTGACTTCTTTGTTTTTGTGACCACAGTAAATGAAATTACTTCTTTATTCAGGTCTTTCAGCTCGAGATGACAACCCTTTTCAGATTACTGAAAAACAACACAAATAACAAGTTAAAAAAATATTTTGTGGTTTAACTTTTAAACTATTAGTGATGTAGGTACTTCATTATTTTACGATTTCAGATTACTGTAGTTTGTAAGCTGTGTTTCTTTTGGCTCTGTTGTGTGTATGCAGCGAAGTGTTCCAGATGTTTCCATTTCGTTTGGTCTGTAGGTTGTTTTGTTGTTATGGCGTCTGTGTGTTAAACACCTCAAGCTGTCTTTGTTTGATTTTTTTTCTTGTTATTATTAAAAATGGTTTGCTCCACATTCTGTCTGTTCTCCTCCTCTGAGCTACATACATGCTAAATTACAGGCAGGTATAGTAATGTGGAAATGGTTACGTTTGGTATTTGCAACTGTTCTGCTGTAGTTTGCATTTTCTTTCAATATTTCCTCCCAGGACATTTATTTGCAGTGCTCATACACAACTTGTAGCCTTATCTCTCAGAAGCTGTAATGTGCCTGAATTCAAACAGTTTCTGTGACCTACGATTTGCATAATTAACTCATTTCCATTCTTTTCCACACACCTGAGCATTACAGTCCAAGCTTCAGCAGTTAAATGTCTTAAAACATCTGTCCCTCTTTCTCTATGTCCCATTCAGACTTTATTCCCCTTTTAATACTCTCTGTATTGTCTTAATCTCTCTTATGTTCCCTTCCTTTCCCCAACCTTTCATTTCTCTCTATTTTTCTGTCCTTTGTTCCTCTCCCTTATTCTTTCTGCCTTGTTCTGTCTACTTAGCTCATTCATGCTGATGACTGCATCTCTAATAACAATTGAAGGGTGGTCACAGTTTCGTCTTTTCTTCCTGACTCATATCTACCTCTGGGAGCCGGTTAGGCCCACCACATGAGAGATGAGTGGAAGATGAAATACGATAAAACATCTCCTGATTTTGTATTTCCTAACGCTCTCGTTGGATGGGAGCAGGTATGCAGGGATAACAGTCCCTTAGTGTTGCCCTGGTACTGCTTGCTGAGGCCGGGAGACTTTCGGGGTTCGAGGATTTGTACCTTGACAGGAAACAGCTGAATTCACCGACTTGAAAGAGCCTTTTGAATGAGGAAAAAAGTACCATTAACTTTAGAGGCCTTGGTAGGGTATATTGTTGTTTGAACACTGGCTATTTAAAGATATACACTGTAGCGTTCCCCCCCCCTCCCTGTGATGTGTGGCTTCATGTGATCACTTAACAGTTGGTGTGACGTTCAGTTACACTTCAAGGACTCACAGTTTATGTGCTTTATTTAGCAATATCAACAGGGACAACATTGCTTGTTGCTGTAAAGGCTTCACATCCGTTTTTGTGTGTTGTTCTGCAACGTTTATAGAAAACCTGAGTCTCTTCGGTGTGTGCTGATCCGTAGGTCAACCATGAAAATAGCTCTGAGTGGGAGAAGCCAGGCATGTGGCAAGTTTCAATTGTATCACAGTGAGTTTTTAACTGTGCTGAAGTTCCATTAATGGCATTTCTTAACTTAATGGCACACGGGTAGGCTTCGTGCCATATAAATGATTAAAGTGGTTCACTCTGTCAGTGTAACCGCTGGCCATGCACATCTGAGGAAATTACCCATTGTATTTTTTCTATAGGAGGACATCTGCTCCTTTGTGAGACCAAAACCAGACATGCTGGCGACGTGTTTCGCAATTTTAGATGATTGGGTTATTGGTAGCCAGCGCTTTTAATTAGAAAGGGGAAAACAAAGCTTACATATGGCTTGTTATTACAGAACACATGTCCGACTTCCCTCATCGTCTTTTCTCTTGTCCGTTTGACCTTCTTCTTTATTGATGGCAAAACACATGTATGCTTTAGTGCAGGACTCATTTCATGTTCCATATATCAACTCCCTATGTATTCCCACATCCAGTAGAAATGCTATTACAATTTTACCACTATACGCCAAGGTGATGTTCATTTGCCATCAGGTCTTTGATTTATACTTCCCTGTCCACAACTTGATACACTTGAAATGTGGAGATGACCAAAATTCTCCTCTTTTACTGACATCGCTTGTAAAATAATATCAAGTTGACTTTCTTGAAAAGGTATGCAGGTGGAGTTATTAAAATGTTAAGTTTATGCTATTGAAGTAAAATAGATTATTAAGCATTTTATTTATGTGCAGCCCTCATCCTTTTTTTACCAGCTTAGTCAGAAGGGCTGCTCGTTCTTGTTCTATAATTCTTACATTTCTATGAATAATGGAGGAGACTTTCAGAGCGAAGGTGCATCCTGCACTCCTGAAGCCCAAGGTTCCCAATTAGAAGCATGGATTGGTGCCAGAGCACATGTTTCTCCACTGTATTTGTTGGCACTTTCGAGATATACCCTCCTGAAGAATTAATGAAACCAGCAAACAAAGCAGCGCTTGCCACAGATATTTCATGCTGCCTTCACAAATTTGCCACTGTGCAGCGAGAGATTGTCACATAGCCGGCCTGCGTGAAACAGTTTGTCTAAATGGCTGAGGGAGCACAAACACATTGTCTTTGTAATTTTTGAAATGTGATACTACTAAGTGTGCTGCTTGTATTCCTAAAGAATAGTAATTGTGAGAGACGGGGCAAAGTTCACCGCAGGTAACTTCTGCCAGACCAAAGGCAGCGCAACTGCCTTCACACCAGTCGAATACTATTAAATTCATGTGATGCAGTAGGTTAACAGGAAATATCCAAGTGTTTGGAGAGTTTTTTTTGGATGTTTTTTGAGGCAGGGTATATTCAATGTGTACAATTCTGTCATTTTCTGAGCTTCACAGTGTGATAAGTTTTGACCATGCAAGATTTAGCCAGTAACCATCGTTGCTTTACTGCGAATTTAAACTGCGCGCGAGTTCACTAAGGTCCTGTTCATTTCACATTCATAAAGAAATCATTGGCTGTTCCTTAAAGGAGTGAAAGCATGTCTTCTAAAGTGGTCCCGGCTACCTCTAAGACATGCTGTGACAAAACTTTGAAGAGGAAATTGGGTTTTGGGCAAATGTTTGTGTTGCCTGCTGCCAGGAAAGTATCTTCTGTGTTTGGTTCAACATCCTCATGGCATTATTGGAAGGTTTTTTTTTCCTTTTCTTTTTCCTGTGACGCTCTTCGTCTATTTTGTTTTTGAATATTACATGATGCCTCCTGTTGTTTGGTTCGGTTAAACAACATTACCATTAAAAGCCTTTGTATGTTTATATGCCTGAAGGAGATTAATTATTAAAATCCTCCCATCATTCATTAAGAATTAAAAAAAGGGGATACAAAATAACAGAGTATTTTGAGCTCTACACTGCAACTCAACCTCAAATAATTATTTAGATTATTTTTATTATGAGTGTTGTTTATCATTGGGATATTTGTTTTAGCAGAAATGTATTGGATTGTAAACATTTTTCTGCGGAAGTATGGCATGACACCGGAGTCTTTTGAAGTCCCTACTCTGTGACGCTGATGTAGATTGTGGTCAATGGTAGCAAAAAAATCCAGAAATGTAAAACTGCATAGTGGTGTGAGTCACTGCACGAGTATGCTGCAGTTTAAAGTCAAAGCTCTCTGTGCCCATTCACCACCCTGTGCAGCACAGCATAATGACCCGAGAATGTCAGACTTGCACCAAGACACACACACACGCACGCACGCGCGAGCAAACACACACACACACACACACACACACACACACACACACACACACACACACACACACACACACACTCCACAACTCCAACACATACATACTGTATATATACAGTCAAATAGTCCCTGCAAAGTCAATAAGACAATTAATATGCCCTTTGAGACACACAAATGGTGTAGGTGAGAATATGCTGACACACTATGTCCTATTCACTGCTCTTCCAATCTAATTATGAGTAAGAAGTCATTGGACTCATCGTAAAACTTTAAATGGTGTTTGCTGTAATAAAAATCTGTCGTCAAATCAGGTTCAATATGGATGTTTATATCTGTTTTTACAGCTGTCATTGTTTGAATGACACCAAGGATTATATTAAATACGAATAGGGCGACACTACTCATGTCCAAATGCTGCTTTTTGGCAGTTTGACGGCATCTTTTTTCCTTAAATTTTTTTTTATAGTTTGGGTACAGTTATATGACCAATTTGGTGCACAAGTAGCACATAAGCGGTGGTTTACATACACATAACACAACATACGATCACACAATGCATCGTATGATCGCGTAACCTTAGCGCCAGCAAGGTCAGCGTTCCTGTGTGTCCTTTTTGTGTAATTGTGACTGTAATATGTTCAGCATTTATTAATGGAAGACTGTCCAGTGTCCTTGAACCCCTGCAGAGGTTGGCCACTACAGGTCCGCAACCCACCGTTTCTCTCTCTCTCTCTCTCTCTCTCTCTCTCTCTCTCTCTCTCTCTCTCTCTCTCACTCTCTCTCTCTCTCGCTCGGTCACTCTCTCACTGTCTCGGTCTCTCT
>JAUESF010000001.1:18711761-18730444 GCA_032274765.1 Malacoctenus tetranemus | reverse complement strand
ATCTTTACCCCCCCCCCCCCCCCCCCCCCCCCCCCGACTTTGTGTTAAAAAAAAAAAATGAGTTTAATGATTGTTTAAGCTTGAGGCTTTGGTTTGGACTGGGCTTTAATGAAGAGGCCCACATTGTTTTTAAAAAAATAGCACCCCTTAAAGGCAAAACTCACAAATGTTGTATTGATACATATCATCTTTGAAGTCAAGAAGAGATATTTAGTCATTTAAAAGTGAGAAAAAAAGGAAAGGCAATTCATGGAAATAAATTGGTGGTTTAGGCAAAGATGGCTCAACCCATTTCTGGCATGTTATAAAAATCAGACTTCTTCACGAGGCATTTTAAACTATCTTTGAATTGCTGACAGAATGAGGCCCCGGTATAAATAATTAGCACAGTTTTCAACATGTTTGTCATTAGAAATGGAGAAAGTCTGGCATACAAGCCTGCAGATTAGTAGACGTAAAGATGATTCCACTTGAAATAATGGACTGAACTGGAGCAGACATGACAGCGCTTTAGACAGGAAGCTGCAATAGTGAGGAAATTCAGTCTTTCCACAGCTGTGTGTCACTCTGGATCTTTGAGTGGCACTGGCACATTATCATGGTGTCGGAACAGATCCCCCCCCCCCTTCTCCTCCCCCCTCCTCCCTCTAAAACTAGCACAGGTCCCTCGAGGCCAAAAGGGAGATGGCTTCAAATTGATAATCACCAGTATTCATTATCATGGTTCCTGGATTTACTCTTGAGTTCATTTCCTAATTACTTGATTATGTATCGAAAATTATTCATTAATGTTTTCCACTTGCAACAGTTTGCGCAAGTCATTAATTACTTTGAGTGTCTCTCGATAAGTAATGATTGGTTCCCTCTCTGATATACCCCCTGCTGCTGATGCCTTGTCACATAGAGGCACATTGTTATACATCAAGTGTAGGAGAATTTTCCATTATGTTGATGCAATAAATGAATTCGATAGGATGAAAAGCCATCACATCAACATCATTCCTAAATGTGACGTTTCTCAGCAGGCTTTTTTTTGTGTTGTTGTTTTTTGGCTGAAATATTTATTTCTTTATTTGGGATTCAAGTCATATTCCAGTTTTTATCAGGAGCACCAGTGTATAGATAGTTTTTTATAATGTGTTGAATCGGTGTTATTAGCTATTCCTTCAGAGGACTGAAATAATCAGTGGGATAATAACTTGATTCGAATTTCAATGATTTGATCTCATTAACTTAATTTGTTTCTTAATGGTATTTGTGGTACAACAACTACTGAGAGAGTTGAGCTGAATTTTGAGCAGAAGCAGAAAGCGGCTCAGGTCAGCACAGCAAATTTGTTTATCTTCTGGACTTGTTCTTCTTAGTTTGGCTCAATAATTTTACCCCCGGTTATCCTCGCCGCCCCTGCAGTGGCTCTGCGCTCCCTTTACTGAACTAATCATCAAACTTTTCTTTTTTTGTTTGTGTTTGTATTGACTCACAGTGTTCATCACGGCATGTTGATGCTCGATTCAGCACAGTTACGATTGCCTTTGATATTCACTTTTGTATGACATTTTTTACTTTTTTTTCATCTTTTTCCCAAAATTGAATCTACACTAAACAGGATTTATGTACTAAAGGATTCAATACAGGCTCTGTAGTAGGATTGTTTAAACAGATTTTTTAGTTGGAATATAATTCCAAAATGACCAAAGAAAGTTATATTTCAACACTGGAATTACTAGCACAATTACATAAAAATGGGGGGGAGTCGCATTTTCACGAGAACTTCGTGTCATACTGATTTTGGACCAGTTTTTTTAGGCACTAATACAAAGCGGACCTGCATTATTCCCTGTAGGGAAATTACAACTCGCCTTTGAACCCATCCATGGGAAACCACACAGAAAGCGGTGGGCTGTCACGTCTAGGGGCGTCCGGGGAGCAATGGAGGTTAAGGGACTTGCAGAAGGAGCCCCAGTGGTGGCGGCGAGGTGGAACGTGCCGCCGTCAGCGGGAGTCGATCCGGCAGCGCAGCTGTTCTCCGGGTCCAGAGTTGATGTCACAGACCGCTGGGTCACCACTGCCCCCCGCTCATGAATCATTATATACCTCATCGCCTATATATAGCGATCATCATTATGTATTGAGACATGGCTCTTCTGTTGGGCGTGTATGGACTGTGAGATGGCAAAAAATTGTAATCACAGGTTCTCTGCTGGCCGGTGGCTGGATGGTCCACTCTTTAATTCCATGGTGCCGTCCAATTACAGCATCCTGGCTGCAGTACTGACACAAATTAACATCTAAAAATGTCCAACAGCATGCTGATCAATGTGGATGGAAACACAACTAAAAGCAAAGCGGGAGGAGAGAGAGACGGGAGACACCGAGATTTGGCTTGTTTATACTAATGTCACATCCAGTGTGAGGATTCCAACCAGGTAATTGTTTATGACTGGAATGAAATCCCAGTTCAACCTAGTATTAAAATGTCAAATAATGAATGAGTCATGAGATGCTATTTCCAATGTTATGAATGAGCTGTTCATTTACAAGTGTTTTTGTCTTCAAACGTTTAATTGCCTTTGAGTCATTGCAAAGTAGGATGTGGAGTTTCGAGAATATGAACTGTGCTGAATGGCGGCTACGCATCTGATATGTTTTCCCAGACATTAAAAAGACATTCATAAAGTTACATAGAGGATGTGATTTCCTGCTTTCCTTGCTTTCTTTAAGAAGAAAAAAAACATCAACGATGTATCAATAATCCATTAGTCTTTTTGTTATTTTCAACTCTATATGGCCTTTCTTTTATCTTTTTCAGGGCAAAATCAGCAGCGCTGCAATGCCATTAGAATGCTCTTAGATTGATATTGAATTGCCTTACTTCCTCTTTAAGTGCTTTTCAAAGTATGGCAGGCTTCCTTTGGGAAAACACAGATGGACTGTTTACCATCCCTGTGTCATTTCATATTTTCCTCATTTCACATGTTTAGTTTTAAATCCTCTCAGTTGGACATCTCTTCCCCCTCTCCCTTTTTTCATTATTTAAATATGATTCACCTCAGACATACGGCATGTGACATTTTTGGGCACTACTGACTAAGAAGCGCATTCAGCTTTCGCATGAAACGCTGACAGTTCTTTAAAAGCTTTTATTCTGCTGGGAAAAAAAAGATGACATTGAGTGTGGACAACTTGTAGTATTTTTAGTTCTGATGATCAAAAGTACCCTCCGAACTGTTTAAGGTGTTGATAACTTAAAAAGAGTTTATTCGGTTTAATTACCTCATTTTTTGATGAATGTCAGAAGACAGCAAGAAAGCTTAGAAAATACACACAATTGTTGAAGTGTTGGTCTGTGCTGTAGGCTTCTATATAATATGTTTCACAAATAGATGCAGTTTTTTGTAAATCAGAATTGTCAGTCGTGATATTGGTGTGCTGTCTGTGTTATACTGTGTGATGACTGTGTTCAGTTTCTAAATTACCAACACTTTATTTGAGTTTTATTTTGTCAGCTTGAACATCAAGCTCATTGTTATACACGTTTACCTAGAAACTTCATTCATGTGTACGCATGGGTGCGTGCCTGCACGTATGTTGTCCGCATGCATATGCACTGTCTTCGTGCATGTAGTTTAACATGTATGTGTTCACCGTCTTGCACTATTTATGTGTCTTGTTTTGGTGCATTCATGTCTGCGTCGGTGTGCTTCTTTGTTTCTCTCAGGGCACGAGAAGCCCTCTGTGTCCTTACAGTAGGCACTGCTGCATTTTTTCGCATTGCCTCCACTTTTAGGAGTTTTAAAGAAATGTAGAAAGACAGGGGTAGCGGGGGAGGGGGTGTTTGAGAGAGGAGAGAGGAGGGGGTTTCCTGGGTGCATCTTGTGCAGATTTAAACAGACACAGAACAAAAAGGTCTGCAGAAGAACAGTCCGGGATGGTGCAGCGTATAAAATCGCACATGCTTATGACTCATCCTGTACCTATTTTGATGAAAGAGGCATCTGTTTGTTGTTTTTTTGGTTAATCCTCTCCCCCTTTTTGTTTTCTTTTTATTTAGTTATTTTTGCTGTACTTGTCAGTCAGTGTTCCTACACTGCCAGAAGTCAGGAGAGATCACTGTAAAACTCCTTCAGACTCATTTGTAATTCAGAGCACTTCAGAGGGCCAGGACGATGTAGCAAGGCCCTGAACTTATCACGTATTAGACCCAGCAAGACAGTGCGAGCGGTGATTCATCCTCCCTAAACACAAGACTTTTCTTTACACGTGTTACTTCTGCACCATTTGACCGAGCTGCTCCTCATGAAAATCAGCTGATTTAGTTGCTTCCTGGTGATTAGAAAACAGCTCCGGGCAGAGGCGAGTTCCTAATTGACAGAATTTCTGGAATGTTGCATATATTCGGTAAATCAACTGTTTCACAGGGTGATTTAAATCTGTCTTCCTGTCGAATATGTACCGCACATCCTGAGCTATTTTAGAGACACTTTACTTTAAATGGGATATTGTATAGACACTTAATTAGAGGGTGCTGCTGTTGACTAACTATTGATGATATTCTAAATGTCACTGGATATTTCTAAATATGTTACAGATAAAATTTAACGATGTCTGTGACCCGGTACATATTTATACCACTGTCGCAGGAAGAAGACAAATGTTTTTTGGGGTTTTTTTTTCGGAGGAGCAGAATGGGAAGCTGCAGTAATACAAATTTATTGACATAGACCTGGAATAAACTTGGGAGAAGGAGAGTTATGTTTTTCCACATCACAATATGTATTCATCAGGAGCAAATTCAGGTCAGCAGTCTGCTCTGTCACCTTCTATTCAGTCAGCTGAAACGCTGGTGTTTATGTGACCGCCTACTGTAACGCACACATACACAGCAACCAAGTGCGCAAAGCTGCAACCTTCTCCAGAACAACCTGAGACAGGGCTGCTTTTAGGAGGCAGAGAAGAGTGAAAGTAAACTCCACAATACGAAGCTGCGATTGGATCGGCTACATCCATTATTTACCTTTCTAAATGCATTCCTTCAAGTGGGATCTTAAGGTTTTGTACCTCCAAAAAATAACAAGTGTTTTGCTTCTTGCTATCTTTGAATCACGCTTATTTTTCAGCAAATTTCGTACATAGCACATATTGAATGTGGTACTTGTGTCTTTTTACGAACTTGGCAAAGTGATGTGCAGCATTTTTAACATGACGGACTCGGACATCTTTGTGTGGAGACCTACAAACTTCATGCGGGTTCACACACAAAAGCTCCTCGTGAGTGCCAGGTAGCGTGTTGCATGTTCCATGAGTGAGGTTCCCCCACTGCTTATTGGCAGTCATTGACATGCAGTGCTGTGCTGCAGTGAGAGAAATGTTGTTTTCTACAAGGCTCTTCATGCACCTGAATCACTCGTGGAGCAGTTCCTTTATCAGAGCAGAGCAGCAGGATGGAAGAGCACATCTCGGGCTGATAGTGGGCCTGCCGCTACTGACTAATCCTGCTCACTGCCGGAGAAATAAAGAAATAAATAACCGAGGACTTGAGAAAAGAAGGTGGTGAAAATGTCTGTTGTATGGAGAGCAGTTCAAAGGCTTTCAGTCATATGGAGGAGATCACTACTCCTGATGTGTAGATATAGATGAGACCAGAGAGGCGGTATATTGGATTGGAAGGCACGGGAGATAGTGGGATGCCGCGTGTGATCACATAGTACATTTAAAAACATCCCATTGATTTCTACAAATCAAGTTTTGTGGATGGCACAGTAAGTATATTTAATATGAGAAGGCTTTGTGTGTATTAAAAGAAGTACATTCAATTGTAATGGCTTCTAACATAACCTTCTGGTGTTCCTTTTTACAGTGTCTGAGTTTTAAAATTGTTATTGCATTTTACACTCGAGACGCACATTAGAGCGGGAGATGGGAGAAGGCGGAATGTGAGGCGTTCGATCATTTTCTTACTCTCTTTTGTTTGTGTAAATCACATTGCTCAGCCTTTCAAAGAGTGTTAGCAGCCAGACGTTTTTGCAGTTTCGAATGACCAATATTGTTGGCTTGCCTCTCAGATTTTGTCTTTACAACATAAAGTTGACAAGATCAATCTAAATTTGCACAAATCTCTTAAGGAGGCAGAGGACAAAGCAAAACGGGGAAGAAAAGAGTGCTTTGCTGGAATGCAATTAGGAAAACAGATTCTTAATAAATATTTGAGTCTGACTTTGCAACAAACTTGAAACAGACAAAATAGAGAATGAAGTTCACCGTGAGGGTGCGACGGCATATCTTTGCGATAGTTACACCCTCTGGTCTGAGCTGCAGCACCAGTCATGTCAGACACAAAGGAAACCTCGATTCAAAGTCATTAAAATGGTTCATCGCTCTATTTTCTCATTTACTAAGATTAATAATAAGCGATAAAAAGAGTATACCCCAAGGACTTCTTTAATTTGCAGGAATTCACAACAATACATTCCGCATGGAGACTTCCTGGTTTGTGAATAAAGCCAAGTAGAAAAAGAGAAAGGATGAAAGAGGAATTACAAATGAAGTGATGTAATAGCAGGTTCCTAAAAACTTAAAACAGCGTCTAAAAGCCTTCTGGGTCATATACATATTCCTTACAAATGTTAATAAAAGCATGTTTTTTTGGAGGCACTGTTATTTATCTGCCAAGAAATGTGCAACACCGGCAGTGTAGAGACTGGCGCTTTGGGAAGTATTGTACGTTTTTTTTTTTTCGTACTGTCTTTTCTCCACAGTGTGTATTTTCAATACTAAATAGATAATGTGGAAGTCTAGAGGCCCGGAAGTACCCGACCCTCAGCCTGTGCAGAGTGCGCTGAATATGGGTGATGTTCTGCCCGGAGGCAAACTGTGGCAATAAAAAGCCTTTCAGGCGGACAGGTTGTCAGCACACGCTCAGTTACTGATGGTGCAATTGCTGCTCGTTCTGGATTTCTGAAGACTTTGATGGGTGCATGATGGACACACCCATTTAAAAATGTCCCAAAACGTCAGTTTTGTTAAAACGGCACGTTTCCGACAGACAGTATCATACCTGTAAGCATGAAATCACTTTTTAAGGGGTTTGTCCTTTTCAGTGGAAGAACCTTTCTTTTTTAATACTGCATACCGACCAACACATTCTCCCTCGTTCACACTGACAGAAACTATTCAGAGTGGTCGTGCTGCACTCAGTCAGATCAAATTGCTCTGTGCAATTTTGCTTGAGGGAAAGAAGCACAAGATAAAATATATAAAATAAGTGGAAATAAAAAAAAAATGTGCTCACATCTCTTACCTTGACCAGAGCATGACTACTTACTGACCTTTCTTCTCGCTTAAGTTGACTTGTTTCAATCGAACCTGAGGCAAAGGTTCAAGCCGATCAAACAGACGGATAGCGGCAAAACCAGATTTGTTTCGACCTGTGACTGGCTGCACACCAACAGCTAAATCAATGTTTTGATACCTTGACTTATGTCACTACCTTTTACATTATGTGTGGAAAATTTTGATCTCTTTTTAGAACGCTATCTGCAACTAAAAATCTGCCCTCACCGGTCGAACTGCTCAATCGGAAAGCCCCCCTGAAATGACATGTTGGATTAACACCCAGCTCAGCATTCTTCCCATGCAGATTGAAAAAGAAGTCCTGCATCTTCCTCTGGACTTCAGAAAAGCTCAGTGAAAGACATGGTACATGCACCCATTCCCCCTTGCTATCCACTTCCTTTGAAAGGATGACAGCTACATCACAGTGAGTCAAAATTTTGAAGCCAATACTTGGCAGCGCCGCGATATATATATATTTTTTTCTCCGAGCAGCGGAAATCAGGGATCCTAGAGACATCACAGAATTCACTTTATTTCCCTTGCCGCCTGTGCTCCCTCTGTTGTTATCCTCTGAAGGCTCTGTATGACCCCCAAACACACCAGACACACTTTGTTGTTATTTTCAATATAAAATATCCATTCAGGGATTACTTGATGCTTCGCAGTGTTTATTCTCTTCCCCGCCTACACAGTTCTCACTAAATGCAAGACAAATTGAGCATTTTCGGTCCTGGCACTTCACTAGTAACATTTGTCAGCCTCATGCCCCATGTTAAAGCATGCAAAAGTTTATACAGCATGTGCACATGACTGTTGTTTTCCTCTTCGGGGCATGTATCCGAGAAAGTAGGAGCTATCAAGAAAAAGCATAGTGGGAGAAACTGGTGAAAATTGAGAGTATTTGAGGGATGGCGGGGGGACGGAAGAGAGGAGACTTGAAATGGAAGAGCGGACGGTCTTGGCTGCTCGGTCCGTCTATGAGATGCAGCTACATGCTTCTATGTTGTGCTATGCATCATTGATCTCCTCCTGCAGACTCACCCACTAAGCTGTGGCCATGCTCGCCACCTTCCTACGTCTCTCACTGGCTCATCCGATGGCATTTGTCCCATTTTCTTCGCCCCCCCTCCCCCCCTTCAAAGGCGTTGCAACAAAACCCCAACCCAGAAGGACCCCTTCTACGCCGCACACACACACACACACACGCCTGCACAGAGGATGTGATTTGCATAATCTCCGCATGAAGCTGATAATTTTTTACACTGATATCGCACTCGTGATGATACTTACTGAATGAGTAGAAACACCTGACGCTATTCATAACTGTAAAGAAAAAAAAAACCTATCTCCCCGCCTGTTGTGCGTCTCGTAGCACCTCTGTGAACCAGCATTGCTATTTGTAATCAGACAGAATGCTTTACAGGACACTACCAAGGGTAAGGCCAGGGATCTCAGAGGTGAGCACTGCTCCAGTGTTACCCATTTATCACCACCGCAGTGGGGATGGAGGAAACATGCTGTGAATGCAGAGTGGTATTATGGGATGTTGGTCTCTTGATGTTGCCAGTGATAAACATTATGCTTGAGGGCAAGTGTGTCTTCCGCCATTATTTAGAGGACTTTGAATTGGAATTCCTTTCCCGTAGGCTGCTTGGGATTACTTAGTAAATGGGATGTTTACAAACAGGCATTCATGTTTGTATGGGACAGATAAACAGTGTTATGACTATTGGTCCATTTATTTTTAGTATTTCCCCATACTACTGCTACTGTTTGGACCTGAATCTATTACCGGTGATGGGAATTAAACTCGTGCAAAGCTGTATTCCATTCAAATGTTGCGCCGTTCTTTCAAAAGAAAGGTTTTCTTTGATGTGTTTGCGAGAGACATAAAGTAGTTTGCGGAATTTTTTCCTGAATGTTTTTCACTATAATATTTCCAAAATCACCTTTTTCCCCAAATAATTCTATTTCCTTCTTTATTCTTTAATATATGACAGTAAACAAGTTATAAAAAAAGCACATAGAATATCTGGCTTTAATTGACAGCCATCTAACTTCAAATTTTCCCACTGAATAATTTAGTTGTAAAGGCCCTTTTTCATAGTTTCCATCAGCACAGCAGTTGGAATTGCATTATTTGAGGATTTTGTTTGTGGTGACAAAAATAGATGCATTTGAACATAGAATTATTACAGAAAGATGAGGCCAAAACAAAGACGTGCAAACTGCTCACATGTGCGCCATTGCAGATAACGAGTTTAAAAGAGCATCTGTTGCCATGCTCTGAAGATGGAGAGGGTACTGCAGCGAATGAGAGCTGTTATGGCAAATGTCTCCCCCTTCAGAGAGTAGAATCCACATTCTGTTGTTATCTGCTAATGTCCCACAAATCTCTGCGCTCTGACAATCAAAAATCATTTTAAAACTAAAATGCAGCAGATCTAGTGTATGGAGCAGAAAGAGCCATACATCAATATATTGAGGCAGGCTTTATCAAGACAGTGTTTTGAACTTATGAAGGATAAATGGGAGTTTTATCGAGGTGTTAATGCTGCACTGTAAACCGCAGCTTGGAGCTGATTGCAAACCTTTCTGTGTTGCTCTTCAACTCAGAATCACTTATATCAAAAAGAGACATCTGACTGGCATGTAAACACCTCATTTCAAAGATCCCATTGCTGTGTCGAGTGGGGAGGAAAAAAGAAAAACAATATATCCTTCAATTTTTTTGACAAAGTGTGTTGCAAAAAGAAAAAAAGGGGGGGGCAGTTTTATGATCATCCCTTACAAAATGACACGCTTTCATCCCAACCACATCCTCCCTTGGTATGTCACTGTATCTATCCCAGCTTTCTTTTGCCCTCCTTTTTGCTTTTGGCAGGAAAAGACAGGAGACATGAAACATTCCCCCCCTCCCCTTTTTTTCTTAGCTTGACAAGGCTTGTGAAGACAAGTCAGAGAGAGGAGGTGTGCCATTTTTCTCCAACCGCCAACCAACAAAATATAACAGGTTCTCTGCACTGGAGAGATCACCTTTCCCTCAAAGGCCCCAAAAGCAGCAGCACCTTCTTTGAGACTCCTGAAATGAAAGTTGTGCGGCGACATCAAGCGCGTGCTGTGTACTGTACTGCATACTCAAACTGCAAGCTCGCAGTCAGCGTCTTATTTTTTTCTCGTCTAATGTGAAAAATTCCACCATTTCTCTTTCTTTTTGATGCCTCCTCGACTTTTCATTGGAATGCGAGTGAAATTTTATTGTAATTTAGCCTTTCCATTTCACAAAGAGATTCCGATAACATCAAGCAGCTGCTTTCCACTCACTTAAAACCTCCAGCTCACATCTCCTAGTAATAGGCTTCAGACACAAAAGGCTGAACTTGACATCTACCTTGTGATGTCAGTGGTTGTCGGCAGGTTGATGGACAGCCAAGAATGGCACGGCAGAGTTCCCCCCCCCCTAACTAATATGCTCATAGAAGGAAATTAATGTCATTTCAGCAAAGCTCATGCTTGTCAAAAAAAACAAACTGTTGAATCCCCCTGCAGATAGAATGATCGACAGGCCTTTTTACACCTGCCCAGCCTTCCAGGGAGGACCATTATCTGGAACTAGCCTTGTTTGAATGGGCACAATAAACATAGATGACTTTGAGAGGTCAAGCCACTTGGTAAAAAAAAGATGTTTGATATTGCAATGGGATTCCTGAGATTAGGGGGGAAAAAATATGACAACAGTTCGAGCCTGGAAAAGCTAAATGGAAGTGTACAACATGTCCAGCGAAAAGATTAAAAGGGCAAAAAAAAAACGTGGGTTTCATTGGACCCAACATTCATAAGCTCGACGTCTCACAGAAGTGGAAGCCAGACGACCCTGAAAAGGCTGCCAGCATAGCACAGGGCAAAGCAAAGAGTCTGTTTTGTAATGGATGGAAGATTTTTTTTCTTTATATATTCAGTACACATAAACACATCAGAGCACACCTCGCTTGGGGGAGGCGACAGGGGCCGCAGAGAGAGTGTGTAGTGGCATAGAATTACCATGAATAATTAAAAGACTGGTGTGAGCATTCTGGTAGCTCTTTGATTGACTCTGAAAGCCCCAGGAAGAAATTGGCAGATGAGAGCAAACTGCAAAATGGCCAGCTCTCTGCTCTCAGCTCCCTGCCTAAGATTTGCCCGACTGAAACCTTGAATCAGCAGTGTGCTAGAAGGGCCTTTTTGTGTCTGCCTGCCCCAGAGTGAGATCCAAATTCTGCTCATCAAAAAAGAAATACAGGCAGGAAAGGAGGGGGGGGGGGGATAACAACGAATGAGCATAGGTTGAAACGTGGGCACTGTGATGTGCTAGCTTTGCTCTCTCCGTTTTTTTGTTTGTTCATCTACTCGCATGAATCAATGGCAAATTGTTGATTGAGCTGTTTTTCTCCCACCTCAACAAGTTCTTCCTGGTCCTTTCGTAGACTGTAGTATCAAATTCATAGCGCACGTTGGCATAACAGAATTAGAAAAGAACAAAAATGGCTGACATATGTCACTGCTGGTGAGAGTGGCCCATGGGGTGTCATTGGCAAATTTGCTGAGTGCACAAGAAGGAGAGGTCAACAGGGACTGGGGCTTGGCAGCAGCCCCTCACCTTCCCAGAGTGTCCGGATGTGGGCGGCATCCCATTACTCATCCATATCATTTTGCCAAGCCAGCACCGATGTCCTTAGATATGTGACATGAAGGCCGTTCAGCTAAATGAAACCTACAGGTGACTCCTTGCTTGTGATTTTGTTGTGCCCGGTTTATCGCTGTCAAACGCAATCTGTCGTAAGCGTTTCAATTCGTCCAATCTGCTCATGGTCATCATGTCTTTCAGACTTCACCACTGTCTATAATTTGCTGTTGGTAACAGTACCATAAAATGACCTGACATTTTATTCGCACAAAATGCTGACGATTCACTGTCACGCATGTCGCAGTGATCAGGGCTCCTGGTTAAAACTGTACAATCAAATGCATTTTGTATACATGATACTGACATGATACAAGGTATTTGTGGCCATTAATAGGACATACACACTGTATATACAGAAATATATAGTACTTATCTTTAGAGGGAAAATATTAAAAATTTACTCAAGATTCCCTAAAAAGGCGTCCAGTTGTTCACAGAATAATTAGACATGCTTAATTCAATTTCATATCATTTTGCTTTTGATTTTGGTTTGATGTCTCAACATGATCCAAATAATGGAGCATCATTATCACTGGTGTGCTTTTAAGCCATATCTCCTGTCCTACGGAATCTGCATGCTGACGGATGCCTTTTGCGTTGTGAATTTGCTGTAAATAACCATAATTGTCATGATGCTCAGAAAGCTTTCAACAACAGTTCAACACAATAGGCTCAAGTAGCAGTTGCTACTAAAAATAACACAGATCTCCCAAACATGCCACTCAACACAAAGGCTCCATTCACTGACAATTACCACAAATGAAATGTCAGATGGTTGCTGAAAAAAAAACCTCACTGTCTGACCTGAATTTGCCATTTGATGCCCCTTTGTGCAATGTGAAAATAGCTGGTTGCCAGGGAAGATTCTTATAAGAGAAGCAGTACAAAGAAACACAGTTAGACCCCTGAATTTTGTTCTTGACTTCTTAAACACGAGACTTTCTCACTGCAATGTGATCTTTGTCCACATAGTTTAGTGTGTTTCTAAGGTTGCATTTTAATTGGAGTTGCTGAAGCACTCTGTGTTTTGCTTGGCTATTATGTGGGATAGAGCCCAAGATCAGCATTTTTCCTTTTGTCTCAATTTGCTGTGTCTCACTTTTGTTTGGAGGAAGACTTCTGGATGTGTTTAATAGTCTGCAACACCATAAACAACACATAATACAGACTTCATTATTTTATAGGGCCTGTACTCTTGCTTTGGAAACACTTAAATAAACAGTTCCTGGAAAACTGTTATAAAACTACAAATGCTGGCTCTGTTTTGGGCCAACATCACTGTTTTGAGGCTGACTGTTGGTAGAAGATTGTTGAACCCCCCGAAATGAAGTATTTTTTAATCTGTCACACTCTCCTGTTTTAAGCACAGTGACTTCATGTTGTAATTGTCATAAAATGTAATTTTAAAAATAAGTTTTTTTCGAAAACAGCTTTCACATCCAGCCTTCAGGTAGCCACCATTGAGATGGTTACCTCGAGAGAACAAAATGTTACATTTTGTTTCTGTAAATCAATCTCATACAGAGCAGGTTTATCATTTGCAATGTAAATGAAACTAATGCGCTAGCTCTGCCCCGTTTGATTGTTAAATATTTTACGTCATGGACTGAAGAGGTAAAGCGTCACGAGATAAGAAGCGAGAACCAAAATCTGACACGACTCAAAGGTTCGTGGTGAAGCTCAGATAACAAGTCAGCTGTACGTCGTGCAGCTCATGGGAACATTTGGCAGTGGTTAAAGATCACGCTCACATCTTCCAATTTAATTCTCCCAAGTCAAAACCAGCAGTCAGTTATTGTCAGTACAACTGTTTAGCTTGTGTTTTCTGCTCATGCTCTGAATATGAATGCAGGTCATTAGTTCTTTCACTTGCCAAAACTCAGCCACACCTTTAATAATGGAGCACAGGCAGCAAACAAACAGAGAGTTGAAACAGCAGCGTGGAGTAAATATTGCAAACATTCTCCTTCTGAATGACCAATTTCATTCAAAGCTGTGATGTAGAGAGTGCACCATTGTTCCGCTTTCAGTGTTTGGACAGAATTTCATATTGCTGCTGCTTGCTACTGAGGTGTGAAAGGTTTGACAGAATGATAGAACAATAAAGACAGGTAGGCCGATACTATGGTACAGGTGTGGAAAAATTGTTATATGTCGCTGTCAGTCATCTGCAATTTTTCAACCTGTAGTGTCTGATTGGGAGCATCGATGCTCCAGAAGGCCCACAATTTGAGACTCTCTTCCATATTACCCATGACCACACACACACACAGAGAAGCCTCTGGTGAAACATACCTTGAGAGTTGCTCTGGAGAGGAAGAGAATGGGGAGCGTGTGAGACAAGGAGACAGAGAGAAACAGAGAGAAAAGGGTGATGGGAAAAGAAGGGAAAGAAAGAGAGGGGGAGCACTGAAGGTAGGCAGTGAAAGTAATGGTGCTGTTTATGGATTGGGGCTATTTTGTACATCAAAGTACACAGAAAAGGAGAGAGAGGGAGAGAAAGAGAGGATGGGAAAGCCAGGGAGGGAGGGAGAGAGACAGAGAGGGAGGGGAAAGTCTGCTGCAGGCCATTTGATTGTCATTGTTTCTCCTAGGTCATGTGGGAGTGCATACGCCTTGTTTTTATTCCTTTTTTTTGTTTTCCCTCTTCTGTTCTTCTTCTCTCCCCAACAATATCAAGCAACGTTGTTAAAAATGCCATTGACATAAGACTATAACAAGCACAGCTAGCTTCGCTTTGTTGTTTCCATGGATCAAAAACTCCAGATTGCTCTGTGTCCTGCCTCCCTCTATGTCTCTCTAATATGCTGTGTGCGACCTATCCCTCTAAGCCTTTCATAATCATTTTAAAGTAGTCAGTCTTAATCGCTTCATCCCTCTCCTTAATCTCATCATACCTATTCTTTAATCTCCTCAGAGAAATACTCTGTCTACATACACGGTTATTCTTAACATAATCATTACGGATATATGGTCTAAATGAGCATGTTCCATTTTTTTTTCTTCTGGGCCTGTGATTCGATTTCATTATTGCTCACTAATCTGCCAAACTACCAAACATCTGTGTGGGTGCCCACCAATACATGCAGGCACAACAGCATGGAAATATGCCGCTGACTGTCCATTTCCACCGAAAAAGCCTAATTTACTTCTGTAGAATCGTGAGTTTCTGAGGCCAGCGGCAAGACCAGAAAGTCAATGGGAATCAAGCAAAGAAGGTCCGTCATGCTTAGACATGCGTTTACACCCATGTTAATCACAAAGTCTCAAAATGGAGCCTCTTCCTTTTTTCTTGACACTCTGTGGAGTGTCCTTCAGGTCTCCTTCCAGCGTCATGTGTGAGAGCCTGTCCAAAGAGATTTGACAAGGGCCCTGCAAGGAGAAGGAAATAAAACCCAGAGAGATGAGGCAAACATATTAATCTTGTTAAGTTAAACGCCGACCCCCACCTTCTCCCTTCGCGCTCCTCCGCTCCACTCCTCTCCTCTCCATTCCCCACCCAGATAATGTGCAGTGCTCACAGTGAAAAATCAGCTAATTTCAGACCACGACTCAGTCTGGCTTACAGAGGCTCTTAGGGTGGTGCTGAGCTCTGTGCAACTCCTCCATTAGTCGCCCCCCCACCACTGCCTCTGCCTTTGTCTCTGTCGCTGTTTCTGTGTCTGACTGGGTCCCTCTGTAACACACTCATTCAATCTTCGGGCTGTCGCTGTCTCTCTCTCTCTCTCTCTCTCTCTCTCTCTCTCTCTCTCTCTCTCTCTCTCTCTCTCTCTCTCTCTCTCTCTCACTCCCTCACTGCACACTGACACACACTTACAGGAAAACATGCACACATTTATCTCGGCCCTTCATCCTCTGTCCATCCGTGACCTTGAGATGTTTGATGGATGCCGTTCTTCGATGTAAGTTAGTTTTAAGTTTTGGATTGACAAGGATGGGACTTATTGATTATGTTAGTGAAAGACAGAAGAGGAATGGGGTGGAAGACAAACATACTGTGTCACCCGAATTACACTGAAAAAAAGGGAGGTAAACGGAAAGCTTGTGTAGAGTGCATGGAGTTGATGGACAATGTTTCCCCCTTGTGGTGCTGGCAAGCAGGTGGGACGTCTTTGTAGTGTGTCTCTGAAGCCCGTGCAGGGCAGCCGAGGAAATGGGAGCTGTAGTTCGCTGAGTGCAGTGACTGTGTTCCCCCTGGGGAGTGAAAAAAGGGACATGGAAATTAAGCTTGGTGTTCAATTCTGATCTCTCTGTTTGCCTTACCAACTAACCCACTGCCTCTCTCACGCCCCGCCCCCCCTTGCTCTGCCCCTCTTTGTGTTCACTCTCATAATTCTTTGTCGTACAGAATTGCAAACGACAATTTGGTGCGCAAGAAAAAAGGTGTTCCTTACTTAGCAGTGTCATCTTATCTTTCCACCTCCTATTCAAGTGCTTTCAAAGGTTGTAAACAAGTAGGTTGCAAAAGGAAAGAACATATATTAAAACACTCTTTATTTGAATGAATCACGAGTGATTTCAGTGCTTTTACGATTAAAGTGTTAAATCATGACTCAAGTTTGAACTTAAAAGGACACCATCTTCCCATCTAGTGTCATAAACATGAAAGAAAAAGTACCAAGTTTCCCGGATATTTAATTTTTCCCCGTCTGTGAGTGGAGCAAATTGGGAAATCTTATCAGTCATCGTTGGCAGATGTTGGACTGCAAAAAAGAAAATGGCTTTTTGAATATCTCTTTAAGTGACTATCTCTGCCAGTCTATGCTCTCTAGTGGTACAGTATGTTGTCTCCACTGAGTAATGAGATTATTCTTTAGCTTAAGTGACCAGCAAAAAGCCCACATCTTGGTCATATCCGGACAGATTTCCTTTTTACATCCTCTGGATCTTCTTCCTTCTGCAGAACAATGGAGGTCAGGCCACTAATGCTGACCACTTCTTTTTAGAGGGCACAAGTGAAAGAGAAGAGAGACAGAAAGAGAAATGAGGAGAGACACTCGGACGAAGCAGCAGGAGATGGTCGAACACTGAGTATTGACTGCTTGCATTTCTGCCCTTATTACATTTAACATGCCATTACAATGATACAAATTGGTTTGAGGTTTTTCATACTCGTCGAAGCCAAAAAATGAGCTGACAAACTTCAACTAATGTGGAAGCTGCGACTGCGACAGTATTTCAGCCTTTGGCCTTTCCTCGTGGATTATGTGGGGAATCTCGTCAAGCTGACCAACAGACGGAAGGGAGACACGTTAAAGCTGATCCTTGTGTCACTTGGCCGTTAACAGTCGCTGGTATAAATGTGTGTCTGTGTGTGTGCATGCATGTATCATCACCAAATGTCCAAGCATATGGCCACCCCGTGGCTGTATAGATGCCACTAATGCTGCGCCGCCCTAAGAGCTCATACTGCATGAGGCTTTCTATTCCACGATGCCTTGATGGCACCGCCTGCCTCCACCATTACGGCACTGGTTTTAAGCCTATGATGACAGTTTACCATGAAAGATGGAGATTATTCCTTAAATGTGCAGGAGCGATGGGACAGATTATCTCGGCGCAGATATCTCTGCCCTGCCGTAACTTACTCCCGATGCTCTCAGTTTCCTCTGCCAGCCTAATGTTTGGCTGCATGCAGCTGTGAGCTTTAGTTTATTCATGATTTCAGAACGTGGCACTTTTCCGCAAGCTTTCAGAAAGGACTTACATAACAAAACAACTGCAGTGCAAATGCCGCTAACGATAACACAAACTGTATTTAGTCCGACAATAAAGATGCGGAGTGACTGTAGTCGTATGAATAGATGCTCTTCAGTGACCTCGTGTGAGGATTAAATTCTATTTTAGGTCGGAGAAAATCTGCTTATTATGGTTTGCAAAGAAGTGTCATTACTCTGGGAGAAAAGGCTGTAAGATCAAACGTAGGCTGACCACCAACACCAGTGACAAAGGATAATTGTGAGAGATGTTTATTCATTGTGTAGTTCTAGGGTGGGACATCATCTGAGCTGGATAGATGACAAAACAAATGATTCAAGCCCCCACATTTACCCACTTATATAACATATCTCCCCCTCATTATGGCTCTTTGTATCATTTTTCAAATATTGTTAAGAGAGTTGGACTTACTTATGATAATTGCAAATACGTATGCAGAATAAACTGATCTACTTTATACTGAGGTGAGACAGTGGATCCAAGAACTTCGGATGGCTCGGTAATTGGTGCACCAGTATTCAGAAGCATCTCTATCACTGATTAGGACTCGCACATTTGGACTGGAATGCCTACTCCATCCTAAACTGTATGTGCTGAATCAATTTCGGGTCAAAAAGCATTGAAATGTGCATTTGAAAATGGATGAGCTTGAAGAGATGAACACTGGGAGGCCTCGGAGGGTCCAGCAGAAATCACAGGGGGCATGACATTCTTGAGCTAAGAGAGAGGCAAGAACCATTTCAAGAACAAGTACAGGAGAATAATTGGAGTACAAGTGCTAGACTCGCATTACCGGATCATGAGGGTAAGTGCTTGAGAGTTTGTGTGTGGTTATGTACGTGTGTGTGTGTGTGTGTGTGTGTGTGTGTGTGTGTGTGTGTGTGTGTGTGTGTGTGTGTGTGTGTGTGTG
>JAUESF010000001.1:18678267-18706421 GCA_032274765.1 Malacoctenus tetranemus | reverse complement strand
TAGATAGATAGATAGATAGATAGATAGATAGATAGATAGATAGATAGATAGATAGATAGATAGATAGATCGATAGATCGATAGTTTGTTATGTAATGCTTAGATACACTCTCATGCAACCAGGTTGTGATGATGAAACAAGTTTTTGGAGGAGTTCTCTCCTTTTACTCTCTGGCCTTCACATACAGAACATTTTTGGCCCATTGCCTCTGAAGGACTGAGCATCTTACTGAAGTGATCCACACTGCCGTTCCCTTCCTATCATGCAGCTTTCAGTTTTATTTTACCCTTCTTCTTTTTTTTTTAAACTTCAGTCATTTCAATCTACTACCAAACCTTTCACACTGAGAAGTGTTATACACATCACTACCCTTCAAATGGAGACAGGAGCAGGAAGCTGGCTTGTTGCTGCAGAGAGACTGAGCTTCACACTATTCCTATTCTGTCTCCGGAGAAAGTCGTCTGAATTCATCTGAACAATGGTTTCTTTTTGATTTGGTTCTTTTCTTGCTGCAACTTTTGCCAAAATACCTGGTTTCTGCACTGTGTGGTAGAATGCCTGCTTAACTAAAGAAGTGCCACTCATCGTTACCTTAGTATCAAGCACGACTTTTTTTTATGATACACTGAAATTTTTGTGTACACAGCGATAGCAAAGGCCATTTTATCTTCTCCTAGCATATTTGTATTGGAACACATCAGTCATTTTATGAAAACAAATTGTTCAGTCCGATTTTCTTGCTGTTAGGTTTTGATATGATCTAACGAACTCTTGAAAAATGAATGGAAAACCTCAGAAATATCCAAAATACACATTGATGCACCTCGTTTGTTGGATTTAGGGAACCAGCATATGTTTAGTTATTCATTTAAAATGCTAAACACTAAATTATATCGCACCAAACTTTAGGATTGATGTGAAACTGTCCCTAACCACTGCAATGAGTTTACCAGAATGCTGGATATTGTGATTTTTATCTGCTTGCGCTGTAAGAGGTTCCATTGTTGGATTTGCTCATTTGTTTCACAAAAAAGTCATCCAGCAATCATACCCTTTGCCTCCTATATGATGATAGAATAGCATTATCTCAGGTTGTGATTTGAGATAGATAAGACAATGAAAATGATCATTTCTCCATGTGGAACAGACGAAGAAGAACAGGAAAGGACCATTTCTCCATGTTTCACTGCAATTCCTTAGTATGTGTCTGTGTAATTTCCTTTGAGCTAAGTAGACCCATCAGTGTCCAGCTGTCTTCCCCCCCTTCATTGCACTCACAGGGTGCTTTCTCCTTTGTTCCTGGTACACAATGGATAAGCTTTTGGCTTTGTCCCTCTGGGGCTTTTTGATTCACTTGAAGAGAGCCAGAACAGACACCTCCAGCGATGGCAGAGCATAGCATGTCCGCGCAAACTAAACAACCCTGCTGCAGAAGTCATCTTTGCTTTAACTGATCAAACAGCTCACAGAATGTAACGCCGTCTATGAATACAGTATGAGTCCGATAAATTGATCTGGCTCTGAAGAGTACAATGATACATTTTAAAGCCGATCTTTGCATCGATGTCCTTGAAGTAAATTTGATTATTTTTCAAGACAATCTACAATTGACTGTGGAAAACACTGTCACTGACTACAAGTGTGCAGTCGGTGCATTTATGAGCAGTAATATATTTTTTACTGTGTTTCCTTTGCAAAGAAGAAACCCCCAAAGAAGGACGTAAACAACAAGGCCACAGCAGAAAAAACAATCTTAAGAAATTAGTCTTAATATAGCGATAAATTGTTACGTTTCTCAAAGCTAAATGAATGGAAAAAAAGCATCGGTCTGAAATTCCCCTGCTTGTTTCTACGGCTGAGCAGCCTTAATTTGGTTGTATCACATTTATGCCTCGTGGTTGATACTGAGCAAGATGAATCATTGTAAAATATGAGCCAGATCAGCTGCTTGTTTCCTGGAGGTAAAAGCTTGTAGGACTGCTGGTAAATACACCCAGAAGAGAGCATATCCTCTGAGATAAAGAGGACTAAAAGCAAAAGAAAATGATCGAGGTTTGGGCTTGAGGATGTTGCACATTTGCCTCAGATTTTTCTTTTCTTTCTTGATCCGTGTTATTCTGGGTTGTTGCTATACACGTGGATTTTGAGGGGTTTTATCATGTTATGTATGTTTGCTTGTGGTAGCTGTCTTTCACACCTCACTTTTGGACAGTCCCTAATCTCCTGCCAATCATCTAGACCATCTGAAGGTGCTGAGAAGCTGACCCCCACCACCCCCCACAACCCCCAGCCCCGTCCCATCCACTGTGTCAGAAATCAGAGCAAGATCTTTGCAGTTGTAGCAAATTTTCTGAGGCCAGCTAATACCCTCAGAACAATCTGCAGGTCTCTGATAATGGCTTGTAAAAGCTTTCATCTTGACATAAGCTGGCATATGCTGAGTGGCTCCACATGTTTATCTTAAAGCAACAAAAGCAGGGCCAAAACATGTAAGGTAATCACTTCAAAGACCTCTACGCTTGACTCCAGTGTTAGATCCTGTTTTCTTTCTAATCAGCCGCTGACTTTGTGGGCATTGCATGCATCTGAAATTAGTTTATGAAATCTTGCTACAGCATGTTGGGAAGAAGCAAATTGGGTCTTTGCCCCTGACAATTGTGGAGAAAATAAGCTTTGTAAAGGAAGACCTAATTTAGCCCAATCTTTGATGACTTTCTCTTGAATAACCATTTTGCATTAACACTAACCCCAAACTGATGTGTATAAAAGCTGCCAGCCAGTCTTCCACCTACTTCATACATAACAAAATGGAGTCAGGCACCATATTTATGCAGACTTTAGTTTTTGCATTATGCATTTGATTTCATCCTAAAGTAAGAACTGTCGCCATTTCTTAAAAATATACCCCCCCTGCTTCCTTCTCATCCGTAGTCCAAAAGAATCAAGCCTCCAATCCTCTTTAATGAAAACACAGAGAGCCAAGTTTTTTTATTTGAATGTTGCCAGGCAAAAAAAAACAAAAAAAACCCGCAAATGATACTATTCCAGGAAATGCTGAAACAACCAGTGTCTTCAAAACAAGCCTGTCTCTCCTGTAGTACCCGGTGAGGTTCATACGAACAGGAACACGGACGAAAGACAGAAACTGTGACGGGGCATGAACCTCCCCCGTTGAGTAATGAAATTAAATGACAGCTCTTCAGCGAGGAAGGGATGCTGAGAGAGAGCGAAGGGGAAAGAGAGAGAGACAGAGAGAGAGACTGAGAGAGAGAGAGGAGAGGAGAGAAGGGTGGGGTGGGGGTTGGGGGGTGGTGGGGGGGACTTTGTCCAGGCAGGAAATTGAAGCCATCACAAGCAAATTGAGTTCAGGTCCTTTTGGTGGGCAAGAGCAGACCAATCAATTTGGCCTACTACTCAGTGCCTGTCAGCCTCACAGAAGGACACCTTGGCATCCAATAATAGGAGCACAGTAAACAACTGGAGCCCTGGCTCAGTTAGTCCTGGCTAACAGCTAGCTATCCATAGTAATTTCACCTCAGGGGAAATAAATATATGACAGTCGTGTGCAACGTTCTCATGTGAGCTAAGGAAGTTGATGCATTGCCTTGCCTTTGTCTGGACACCGGTTAATTGGTGCCAAGCTAAAGGCTGAACGGCGTCATCCAGCTGTGGTGACTGTGTATGAAGAAAACAATGGCTCTCCCTCAAACAGAAGCGGGATATTTCATCTTAATATCTCCCACCTCTCTGAGGGACACAAAGAAGGCCAACAAAAACAAGACACAACCTCTATCACTAAACAACACCTATCAAGTCTCACTAGGTTGGAACCACATTTTAATGAGCCTTGTTTGGCCTTCCACTTTTGCTAATCTTTGGACAGTGACACAACATTCTCGCTAATTATCTCGATTACACAGCAGGAACGCACTACATCACACTTCTGAGGCAACAGTCGACGAGGGGTGGAATCATACAACCCCAAAGGCCTAATTATCTCTGTTGGTTCCCAATTAATCCATTAAGTTGTTTTGGCTCAGCTGCAAGACCTGAGGCACCATTTTATATACCAATACATTGCACCATCGCACAGTCATGTTACGTGTGCTTTTGTTTTGCCGCACATCATTGTTAACAGTAGGATGCTCTGGCCTCACGTTCACCCTTCAATTTCAGGTGTCTGGCATGTTAAACCAGTATCTATTCAACTGGTTATTTCCCGTTTATCTAGAATAACCCAAACAAAGACCAAATAAAAGAGTCCATCTTTGCAGAATTGTGAAACCTATCGTACCCGTGTCTCCACTCCTTATCTGTACTGGCTTACTATGATGAAGTTGCTCGGCTTACCATATGTAAAACTGCACTGATGGTATTGATGACTTGCAAAGCAGTCAATAATCGTTTATGTGATAAGCCACTGGACTTGCAGGGGAGGCTGAGGAAGAAGCTTCGGGGCCAAGGCGGGTTATGAGATTCATGGTGATGCAGGCAGCAGAAGTTTGTTTACACGCTGCCTGTGAGCCAGTGGAGTCTGCACTTGTGAATGATTGTTTGAATATCGTGGCTGTCTCTTTAAACTAATATTGTGACTTTCACACAACATTTTTTTCCCCTTCACTTGGTCTTGTCTGTCATCCTTGTATCGCTCGCACCGGTATTGTCTTTCTCCTGCTTGCCATTCTGCCATAAACGGGTAACAAGGGATGGTGAGGGGCTAAACCAATATACATTGCCTTTTTATATGACGGCAGCGCTGCGTCCCAGTTGGAATCTTATTCGGCAGGTTGTGAGGAAGTCCCAAGTGGGCACATGCAAATTTCCAAACGCTTATATACCAGTTGTTGTGAATCTGTGCCATTTAGTGTTCTTTTGTATGGATGGTGAATGCAGGTACCCATCTTTACAAAAACAGCTGAGCTCGTGTTGCAGCTTATGTAACTCACAGACATCCTTGTTTTTCTCTCTCTAGGGATTTTATTACTAGATGTGTAATAAGTTATCGCTTCAGGATATTCTTCAACAGCAAACATTATTTTGAGTGTGTATCCATGCCTGGGAAAACATGACTTTGTGCCAAACTGAAAATATTACCGTGGAAGGAATGACACCTTCAAATTATGGGGGTGTGTGACAAGCCTGCAGCCTCAACCAGGAATGCTGCATCTGTCTTATTCTGATTGTGGGATTTCTGAGCATTAAGTGACAGGATTTAAATGGGTTTCTTCACTTGGTAATACAGGGAAATGAATGAATATTGGAGATCTGGTCAATCTGTCACACTATAAATGTATTTTTTACTGCCATGCTGGCAGTCTGATTTCTGATTTTAGCTGAGGGATAAGTGCTGCAGGAAGCCTTTCCTTAGATGTGCTTCTATTGTTGCACATAGTCCCATTACACCCTTTCCACACTGTGGTGTATAAATTGACTCAGTCAGCTGCTCAGGTGAAATGGTGCTATATTTAGGACTTTAGCCATGGTAATGTCCAGAGTTTGGCTACAATATCAGTAGGCCCGTTTTCCAACAATTTATGCGTTATTGTGTGACGTGCACAAGTTTTTTTTAGCTTGTCTGAATAGAAAGACAAAGAAAACATGTCTGGCTGTTCTATAATTATAAAAGCAAACAAAAAGCCGGTCCTATTCTCTACAATGGCTTTTCCACACTTCGTGGATAATCAAGGAAATTCTAAATAACTACAATCTAGAAAGTGAGACCATTATTGCGCCTTCGCTCATGGAAAACCGCACCTGAATTGTCAGAAAGGATTGTTGTTATAACTTGCTCTCGGCTGGTGGTGAGTTATTTATTTATTATTTGTAATGTAAAAACCTTCCAGGGAGACAGACAGGCAATCTTCACCTCTCCAGCTGATATGTTGACCACTGGGCAAAAAAAGAAGCCTGTAGGCAGATGATGGCTATAGAGATGGAGCAGGGCTGCACACGGACGATCAGTCATCCTCATTTACAAGACCTCGGCCAGACTGTGTGCTGTTGCAGGTCCGCATTTCTTTCCGATGGCTTCTGTCACCCTCATTTTACTTGCTAACTTTCAGATATGATTTCACCCACACACCCATGATCAAACAACCATCTTTTTTTCTCTTGATTCATATGGGAAATGTACAATAAAGGCCACTGTCGGTGCTACATAATCCTGTATGAGAACAATGAAAAAATTACTTGTATTTTAGGTTAAAACTAACAAAAGGTTTCGGGTTGTTCTGTGGAGACAGAGGAGATCAACAGTTAAGTGTATCAATCTACCTCTACAACCTCAGCACCGGTATAAAAGGCCAGGCCATCACAGGCAAGCCTTCCTCCCGCTGTGGGAAATCAGGGCATCCTGCCTCAGGCTGTTGGTGTTAGTACTTAAACTACAGAGGCTTCAACTGAGCAGGTCAAAAAATGTGCATAAAGGAAAAAAGAAAAAGTGACCAGAGAAGAAAGGCAAATGAAAAAGATGGAGGACGAACGGGCAGAACAAACAGAGCTTGATGCACTGTGATAGACAGCGGCGCATGTTTTATCCATTTCACACATCCGTGGCAGACACTGGGAAGCCACAGTGTCACAGGCTGTGTTGTACCAAAGAGTGGTGATGCTGCCACACCGTTTGTTAGGTTGTTGAGACAGCGGAGTTACAGACGCGTCGCGTTAAGGCTTTGTTTTAAGAGCTGCCCATATTTCCACGGAACAAATGAAGTCAACACTGCTCCTGCTGTACATTATTTAACGGGACCCTCCTGTGCAGCTGGGCCAGATCTGGTGGTGCGACTCAGATGAACTGACAGTAGAGACTGTGGTTCTCTCCAGGAGATCTTGGGAAAGCATCGCAATTGTTCAGGCGATAACTCGGCAGCATGGAAAATGTTCCCCCTTAAAGCCGACTGTCAAACCAGGAGACAACAACACTCAATGACTTCAAGTGAAGGGAACTCTGCAGCTGTAAAGACAGCGTGTCAACGTTAGAATGAAACGTCAACATGAATATAAATGTTTTGCTGTTTTCAAACTATCGGAATTAATATTGTATTGTTTCTCCAGACAGGCAGTATGTTTTTCTGCTGGGGGGGATGTTGTGCATGGAGGAGGGGTGACCACAGCTGGTCTCATCTGACTGAAGACAAATGAGTCAGGAAATGAAAGTTTACTGACAGATAACTTATTTTCGATATCGCCATACATTAGACACAGCCCCATATTACCAAAGCCACCAGCAGAGACCACTATATAGAGGACAACAACAGAAAATGCAATGTTTTACTGTCACTGTAGGAGAAAACTGCTTTCTTTTTGTGGGTGAAGCTAATTTCTGCCCTTGACATTATCCTCGACATGTGCAAGCTACGAAATATTTTCAGCCGTATATTCTAACGTTGAAAGTGTTAAAATGCTGCACAAGGAGTTAAAAGTATTCTTCACACGAGCATGTTTGGATTTTAGTCACAAATATACACAATAAACACTGGTAAGAGAAGTGTGGCTGCCTTACTTTGTGTATATATTCACTGTGGTTGTTTGTTACTTCTTTTTTTCCTTGCACCACGTGAAGCCATAACGTTCTTTTAAAAAAAACGACTAATATGTTGAAGAAATAACAAATGTCTTTAGAGAAAATGTCTCTTTTTTCCCTGTAATGAGCCAACGTTGCAGCCAGGATAACGTCCTGCTGAAAGGCTAACCCGACTTCACTGAGCTGCAGCTGCATCCCGCACCAAGCGCAAGAGGAGGTTAACTCCTTTATGACGCAACCAGAGACATACAGAATGAAATACAGTCTCATGCTCTCACAAACGAAAGCTCAGTTTCCCAGCACTGTTTGACTCAATTATAGACAAAAGTAAACATTTCGATTTTTCCTCCAGTGTTGTATCATAATCACCCTCTTGGTGAAGGCATTTTCAAAGAAGAAATTAGGCTTTCTTTATACCTCGTGATACATATAATGTGAACCTCCAGCAGAGAGAAAGATGTATTCTGGTCAATATTCATTCTTTTGTTAATTCCTTTTTATTGTCTACATTAGTTATGTTGTTTTGAGTCACGCACTTCATTAATTTAGTCTGGTCTCCTGCTGCATATTGACACAGAAGGTCGAAATCACCCTTGTCGTGCTGTTTTGGTCTGTATTTTGGATGAATGGCTTTTACTTCAGCAAAAAAAGGACTAAGACAAACAGAGTGGGAACAGAGCAGTGTCCCTTTTGTATCACAGCCTCCCAAAATGCAAACGGGCAGGCCATCACATACAAACCAAAACAAATTATGCACCGGGACACACTTTTCACCGCTATGCATTATGCTGGCACCTTGCTCTCACTGGGAACAGTTGGAGGGAAATTGCCGGCTGCTTGGCAACAAAACAAATGGAAAAAGGTCCGGGTGATTCTTATTTTCCAGATGATTAGTTGCATCAGAATTATTGCTGGTAAGATCATTGACCATAAAATTAATTATTAGGGCTTGAACTTAATTGTGTTTCCCTTACTGTGACTGTCCTCGGACAAAAAAAAGTTAGTCTGTAATTTCCTGGCAGGTACGTATACCTGATGTTGCACAAATCCAGGGTAGCGCGCACCAATGAATATGAGCATGAAGCGGCTTAGCTTTACGGGAAAAAAAGGTTGGGGATGGCTTTGAGGTATCACATTTACTCACAACTCCCCAGAATAGCACAGACACATGGACTGCTGTATACACTTTGTTTGGTTTGGACTGTGCTCACATGTGCATGTTGTCGCTAAAGACTTTTGTCCCCTTGTATTTCATGCGCAAATTCCACTCCACACATCGTACGAACCCATTGTTACGCTGTGATTATAGAGATGGAGTTTAGCGGTGTACCCAGGGATGAACTCTCTTTAGAAGGCTCTCAACATATTTTATCTCGGCTGCATTGTATTGGTATAAATACTCTCAAAAATGTCCTTCTTTTGGTGAAAAAAAACAACTCCCAGATTTATATGCTGAAACCATGCACATACGTTTTATGGTGCCATCATTCAGGTAGCAGTGCCATCCTTTTCACTTTCATAGGATCAATCAAAATGTCTGTTTAGCAATCATCTTTGCACAGTTTTTTGCTCACAAATGCACTAGCTTTTCTGAAAACATCAAGCAGTTATTATCCAGCTTTATGTTAATGGGATCATTAATTTCTCCAAGTATAATTTTCTACATCTTTGAATGTAGATGAAGGTTTTCATTGAACAGGATTTGGTGTTGTTCCAATGCATGAACACAACATTATACATGTTGTGGCTCCCAACCTTTTATTTCCCTGGAGACCACCAAATTGCCCCCACGCTAGGCTGCGGAGCCTCTCTTCAGGCTTTGATTTGGCCCAAACATGACAGAGGTGCCAAATTCTGTGAGCCTTTGAAATAAAAGTAATGAGCAGTTTCTTAGGTTTGCTTAACTTCTGTTTCTGTTTTTTTTCTTTGAAATTGTATTTCTTGTTAAGACAACCTCAGAGCAGGCAAAGCCTCGGGCTTCCTCTGTGATCTCTGGCATCGCAAAAGGAGGCCTCGGACCCCACATTGGGGACCATTGCATCAGAGGAAGTGAATAGCTCTCACTTGTACAAGGATATGTGGTAAAAGGCCGTTGTTTTAAGACACACGATAATGATAAATCAATGTGTAGCATTCTGGTAGATTTTGGAGGCGCTTGTCACAGTGGACAGCATGTTCAGTCTATGTAACACCATAACGTCTTGCACATAATTCAAGAACAGGGTGTTGAAATGAAATTTGGGTGTCATTGTCAACACCTCGCCATGGTGTTTCATCATTAAGGACATCACTCTCTTCATCCCTTAATTCCCAGCATCAAATGACATGAACATCTGGCTCTTTAGGGATCAGTCACCAGTTGCCTTGTCAAATGTTTCAGCATTCGACCGAGCCTGCGTGTTGCTCCTCTCCTCTCAGTGAAATCCTGCGAGTGTTTCTTGATTTGAGGCTATAATTTAAAAACACTGGTCACGCAGTGAGAAATATTGCTTCTTATTGTTTCATCCCTTTTAAACAGCCACAACTGTGCATACAGATTCTATTTAAACTGCAGTATCAGGCTAATCAACTGTTGCCCATGTCATTAGGTTTTAGTACTTTGAAGCACTTCACTAATTTTCCAGTCAGTTGGATTCAGCTTTTAAACGAGAGATTGTGATAATGTAGTGGCTTGTTAATTTAACGTGTGGAGTAGCTTCATATTTTCTTCCAAAAGTTATTGGATATTTCTTCTCTAATGTTTTTTTCCCCCCCCATCAGTAATGAACATACAAATTGAATCCAATTTTACACTAAAAGACAGAATCAAAAAGAGTGGAAAACTTCATGAAATATAAAAAGCAATTTGATTTTTTTGTGATCTACAGTGAGAAAGTTGGTTAGGTTTCAGCACAGTTGAAAATCCAATAGTTAAATGGTTTGCATTGATTTATTATCTTATAATCAGTCCTAGATTTTAAGCATTTTTAGCATTGTTTGTATCATACAAGAAGCAGAAACTATTTTTGTTGTTACTTGGTTTCATGGACAGTTGAATTTTATAGTGTGAGTTGAGAAGAGTCTGCATAAAGGAGAGATTTTATAATGAGTCATGATTCAGTTTTTATTTTTTCTCAAGTGAACAGATTATCAATAGGGAAACAAAAGTTTAATAGGACTATAAAGTGATACAAGATTGTTGTTTGTTGCCTGTGTATCAAACTGTGACAAAGAGAAGCTGTGTCTTACCTTTCAAACCGTTTTACGCCAGTCCTCAAAAATGCTCAATTTTCAATCATTGAAGATTAGAACTATTAAAAAGTAGCATACGAAGTAAAGGAAATGCTGTGAAGTCTTTTTCGAGCAGAGCTCGCACAAATAGCTTTACCAGAAAGAGTCCATGTTTCATGTCTTGTAATGTGATAAAGTGGCACTACATCACTTTTTTTTCTTCCTGAGGAAGTGATGTCACTCTAAGTGAGGATTTCCAAGCTTGAAGGCAAATGGATCTCAGCATTAGATTGATGGCCCATGTAAAGGTGGGAGAGGATACGACTCTCTGGAGTCTAGACAGTGGTGGGTGAGCAGAGGGGCGGGTGGCTGATGGGAGTATCAGCGGGACTCACTGACGGGGCTGAAGAGGGAGGTGGTGCTGGGAGGGAGGATGGTTGGCTGCCATAAGACCTGTGTTTGAAAAGCAGGAAGACGAGACTGATTGGTTCTTGGAGGAACAGGGAAAATACACAACGAACAAAGCAGTGATGTCAATAATATATGGGCTGCTGTTCATTGCTTGTGAATTTGTGAATGATGAGAAAAATGTTGACAAATATAGTCTGGAGGGCAATAGACCCATCTAGCTGATCAAAGTATGATTAATGTGATTTACGCTAATGAATAAATAAAGCGCAGTTAGATTATTTTAATATATCTGCCAGTATTTTTTTCCATGAATTAACAAAGTCCTTTATAGCTCTTTATTTTGTGCCAATGCCAAAAAAAGGAGAGGGGGGTAAAAAAAAGGAAAAATTGAGATCGCCAGTTGCCAAAGTCAACCAGACCTCCCTGCTGCATTGATTTACATTTGATCTCTCAAAGCTGGATAATCATGGCTGTGTAAATAGCCATTATTTCCCCAGGATAAACAGAGATCCAACTAAACAAATGTGGGCTTCTGTACCTATTTGATGTAATGGAATCACAAATAGGATTTTATGACAGCTAATAGGGTTGTAGGTTATTATGAATCATAGAGTGCACTATCATTAGGTTTTGGTTTGCATCCATAGAAATAATTGTAAAGTTTTATTTTTTTCTGCAGCTTGATTTTTTGGGGGGGTTATTAATATTGAATTTTGATGAACCTTTATTCTTCATAACTCATTTTATTAGCACATTGACACAAAGGCATTCCTCTGAAGCATCTGGAGTGAGTAAATAAAACGCGAGCACCCTTGATAGCGCCATTGAGCAGTGACTGTAGTGTACACTGTCTACAGCTGAGTGCAGCAGCGAGATCACATGGACTGTAACTCATAAACACATCAAGCTTCCCCATTCAGTGCTCAGGGCCTAGCCAGCTCCGCTCTGTAGTTAACTGTCTCTGAGTGTCAAATCCTTCATCCTGATGCAGGAGACACACATAGAGAAGAATTGCTGTGTCTCTCATTTTATGGCTGTGGATGTCGGCTGAGGCTAGAACCGATGAGTGAGTCAGTAGCGGTTAACTTTGTAGCTAATGCTCTGTGGCAGCCGCACAGGTTTCTTCAGCTCTGCTTAAGGCACACGGGGAAGCCGGTTGAACTGCAACTGTCTCACCGATCTCACTCACCCGAGCCGGGTTATTTGCCGGCACACCAAAGTTGGGATAAAGAATCGGAGGGAAAATGTTAGAGGAGTGGGTGGAAAAACCTCCAAAAGGTAAGAGGTCACTGCAGGGTAGGCAGCAAAGCGGAGGAGTTTAGTCGAAGAGGCCCATGTCTGGACCCAGGTGGTGTTAGATGACATTAATTATGAATGAAAACTCACCCTTTTGCAGGAGTCTGTTGAGGTAAACTCTGTCCAGTTTAGCAAGTTTACCTTCTGTTTTCATAGTCAAATGTTGAGCACAAAAACCCCCAGATGCCACCGCTGAGGCAACGGAAGCCGACTGTGGGGAGCCGATAAAATGTGCCCATTTGTAGCCAAGCTGGATGGAGCCAGTGTATGTAAAAGTTAGACATGCATGCTTAGGCAGTGTATTCATTTCATGTTTTCAGCTGTAGGCAGCTTGTAGTGTCAGAGTTGATTAGCTCGACCACCCCTGTGCTTGTTAACTGCAGTTTAAGCCAAATGTCAGATACTTGCAGAACTGTTCTGAGACCAGCTAATACTTCAAGGACTGTTTCTTGTGCCGAACGGCCTAAAAATAGAAACTAGTATTTTTTTTCCCCTTTTTAAGCGAAGAGTTTTTTTTTCTTCCCGTAACAGTTCAAGGCCGGAACGTATTGTCTTTTTAATTATTGCATCTTACTATGCAGTAGCAGCTGTTCCATGTTTGTTCGGAGTGAACTTTCATAGATTTAAAGAGAGCTGTGTGAAGGTGTTTCAAATAATTCATCCTCACATCCCAAAGTCAATTGTTGTAGTGGCTTTAGCGTGATCTCAGGCTCTCAACATGTTTTTTGGAGTTCAATTTATTCAATATATTTTGGCATATTTTTTATACCTTTTAAAGCGTAAGGCAGAGGCCTAGCGTGCGGGAGCCCCGGCAAATAGGGAGGCCCCCCAAGGCTGCCCCCTAGGGCGGCAAAAATGCACTTCACCACAGCAACGACAACATAAATCATATACTAAGGTTTTTTTTATACATCTTTAATGCAAATGTTTTCAAAAATGTTTCTTTATTTGCAACTACGAATGTATGCAAGTATTTGACATTTAGGAGTGATCCAATACAAATTAGACTGGCACACGTACAGCTTTTAACAGGTGGATAGATTTTCATGCAGAGAAATGGGATGAGTTGTAGTTTATTAGGAGGTGTGGAGAGATGAAAAGAAAACAAATTGGACTCTGAGGGCACCACCAGACACATCTTGTCACAACACCTGTCATCCTTCACAGATGACAGGTGAGAGCAGTGACGAGCATACGGGATGAGTACGCGCGTGTTTTGGCTTTTCTTGCAGAAAAGGAAAAAGTCTTCCATGTGGGTGAGGCGAGAAACACATGAACAAGCGAACATGCAGTCTGCATCCTGCATCCATCAATCTGCGCAAGATCATTTTAGCCCCCATAAAACCGACAGTTTGATGAACTGTGCTAATAATCCCATGCTAGGCTAGTGTTTTGTAAATGAACAAAGCGGAGCACGCCACATGACCACTTTCCCGAGCTCGCAATTTGGGTCAGATTTGACTCAGATTTATATATCTTTGTGTTTGCCTTTGTGCATTGCGCGCGTATTTGCGGTGAACCAAAGAGCGAGGGAGTGACTGATCAGGCTTCATTGTTGATGTGGCAGAATGCAGATGTTTCTCAGAACTGCCTCGCTATGATTTAATGATGAAAAGCAGAAGGCAGCAGACTTAGACTCCGGAGAGGCAGCAGGAGCAGACTACGTCAATATTAGAGTCAGAATCAAAGACGGGGGGGATTGTGATTTATTTGTCACTTTTTATTTGAGTGTTACTTACAGAAAACATGTTTGGGAGCTCTTTTTATCTTCACGTCTTTCATCTTTTTTTAAGCAGTTTGAAAAGCTTGTTTTTTGGCTGTGTTTATGTCATCAAAATAGAGCCTTGCCTGACTCGGAAGCGTGATGCATTTTATGGATGAGCCCAAAGGAAATCCACGTCAACGTTATGTTGACAGGAGACAATGTCTATCAGCTGCTAATGTGTCACTTGATTTGATGCTTCATGGAGTCTCACAGCGTGTCAGGGTTGAAGATGAAAACTCTGGAGAATCAAGGGTGACACTCAAATAAACTTCCAATAAAATATATATATATAACGTATCAAAGGGACCTTACGTTATTCTATTCGAGGATTATTAGTGCCAATAAAACTGCCATTTTATTGTTTGGGAAATTGTTGACATCAGCAGTAGCAGTAGAAAAGTGTAAGTCACAGAGGCGATGGCACAGATGGCGGGAAGAAAAAAAAATCAATTGGCAGCGCCAGTGGAACAAAGAAGACAATCATGTCTGTGGCCATTTATTGATGGGAAAAATGTATTTTTTAAAGGTGACCAGCAGATGGCAGAGCACCTTTGGTCTCTGCTGGTGGAGTGGAGAAGAGGAGAGAGAGAGAGAGACAGAGAGAGAGAGACAGAGACACAGAGACAGAGAGAAAGAGAGAGAGAGAGAGAGAGAGTGAGCAGGGCCAGGGAGAAAGAGATCTTTTTGTGAGTTTTGTTTTCCTGGTTGACTGATCTCCCTCAGTGGTCTGATTGTGAGAGCGGACTCGTGGGAAGTGTTCTCTCACCGCAGGTGTCAGACTGCTGTTAGATAAGATTATTTGTGGTGGTGAGGAGGTTGCATTATTTTGTGTGTGCATGGGCGTCCTTTTGTGTGTGCCTGTGTCTGTGTGTGTAATGTGCGTGTGTGATGCGTTACCTCTCGCGTATTCTCATTAAATGTCTGCCTGATAGAAGCGCAGCACTATATTGTGTTCATTTGGAACCCAGCGCAACACAGAAGTTGTTTTTGACTTGCATACTGTGCTCCATATGGTCGCACTCAGGGAGGAGAAAGACAGGCAAGCGGCGAGAAGGCTCGTGCTCCGAGTCCTAAACTGCACCACTGTTTGCTTTCTGTCACGTACAACCCAAAGTGTACCAGCTCCAGGGATTCGCTTTCCGCCCGCCGACCATTTAGATTTTAACACAGAGGCCAGCGGATTTCACAGAGAAGTTATTTCAGATGCTGTATCATTTTACACGTTACAGATCACTTCGCCCGCTGCTTTTTTGTGGATAAGTGGTCGCCTCAGAAACCCAATAGAATCAGTTCAGATCACTCAGAGATTATATAAAGGGACTTTTTAAGATGTTTTAGAGCTCAACAGAACACAACGTATGAATGTATCAATTTCAAGGGAAATAAAGAGGCACTGTTTCCTCCTTTATCAACCAAACTATGCTGTCTGTTTCAAAAATAAAAAAATGCAAAGGAGAAAAGAATTTTCATCTTTAAATCAATAAACTTTAAAACTAAGTCTTTACTTACAACTCTGATGCAGCTTCTTTTCCAAAATCTAGTGTTGCTAATAACAATTTAACTCAACTGCTGACCCATTTTGAACTTAGAAAAGACACTGGAGATGAATTTATCCTCTGAAAGGAATCTGTCCACTCTAATACTTTTTCAAAACGTGCACAAAGTTGCAACTGATGTCCGTCGTTGACCTCCACTCGCTCTTGTCAGATTAAATTTTCCGTTTGTCTAATGTTGTACTTTCTATGAAGGCCCAAGGGCAAACACTATTCGTGGTAATTTGCAGGCTTGCAGGAATTTAAACCTTCCAGCTGCAAAGTGCTGCTATTTGCTTTGTGTTTGTGAAAGTGAGAGTGTTTGGTCAGGCAAATTATAAAAACAAGCGGATAATAAGGGTTAGCAGGCATGATAAGCCATAATATCTTGTAAACTGGCAGCAGGGATAGTTTAAGCTGGTCTTATGCTAATATTACTACAAGTGACTGTCAGCAACAGAGAAATACAAATATCCTCAGACGTGGCTAAACGCACTAACAAACACATGAACAAACAATCGCAGGCAGGAGCCACAGATTCAGACTGTCCACGTCGGTTAACATCACAACTCGATGCATCGCCATCGACTCAAACTCTAAAATATTTCAGATTGTAGTTTTATGTTGTGTATCCTTTTACATGTTTAAACCAGCCCATCACACACTGAAATCATTACATGCACATAATACCAAGTCCCCTTCTGCTCTGTAAAAGACAATTCATGAAAAATTACATTTACAAATCATGGTTTTAATATTTTTTTGTTAGCACACGTCGAATGTATCGTCATACATTCTCTGCACACTTGATCGGTAATCACACATGATCGGTCACATTCGCCCTTTCACTCGCGCACTGGTAGCTGCTGCTGCCTTGCTCACCATTTGGTCCTGCCCGACGACACTCCGGACAGGGTAGGATGGGGATTGAACCACTAACCTTTGGACTGAAGTGTGATCGCTCTGCTGACTGAGCCTTCAGCCACACATCTTTTCAGATCCAAGTTTACTCGAACAGACGAGGCAAAGCACTGATGAACAGAGCCACAAATCAACGTACGAAAAGGAGAAAAATGCGTGTAAATACCATTCATCAGAGTTTTGTCATGCATGTCTTGAGATAATAATTATGCCGTTAAAAGTATTCAATATGTTCATCTAGACTGAACACTGCTTTCATTGACTTTGCGATAGATCGCGCAGGGTTTTTTTTCTCTTCAGTCTGACAAGAACGCGAACCTCGGTCGACACTTTGGCTGCTACAGGGCCACTTTCTTCAGCATCAGCAGGAAGGAAAACATATGCAGCCACTGGTAATTAGTTGGGCAAACAGTAAAGGTGGCATGTGTGACGCTTCCCTTTACCTCTCCGGTTCAGTGAGTTCTCTCTGACCATAAAGCATTTTTTCCCTCCTGGATTTACCTTCTCTGAGACCAAAGCACTGTCCTGCGAGTAGCTGTCCCGAAACCACCAAGTAAAATGAGAAAAGTTCTTCCGAAACAAATTTTTCTCGGTTTCATTTTATGTCATTTTCATTTTCAAATACCACATCGGATCATTTGCCATTTCATACTTGGTAACACTGACATTTATGCAGATACCTGCTGTTTTACAAGACCTTCACATTAAATTTGACTAGAATCTATCTATCTATCTATCTATCTATCTATCTATCTATCTATCTATCTATCTATCTATCTATCTATCTATCTATCTATGTGTGTTTTTCTGTGTGATGCCTGCAAATCAGCCCTCCCACCTCTTTTTTTTGCTGTCCCACTTTTCTTTCTTCCTTTCTTTATCCTCCCCTTTTTGTTTAATTGAATGTTGCATGCTTTTGGAACAGTTCTAAAATATATAATGAGGTCATTTGCATTAGACTGCAGATTGGGTGACCTTTGCTTTTGCCAATAATTACTGTAAAATCCGTCTCTGTCTGTCATCACCAAGGATGTGGCAGGGACCTCTCCGTGCTCACGAAAGGTTAGCTGCAGGCTTGTGTCTGGACTTATGAAAAAGCCTGAGGAAAATGTCATTAGAGCGAGGGGAAAAGACACTCGGAATTAACAATTGGAAATTCAATCAGGATGGCTTTAAGGACGGTGTGTGTCTGTGCCAGAGTGTCTGAGTTTATCGGCGTGCCTTCGTGTTTTTCTATGCAAATCTCCTATGAAAAAAAAAAGGAAAAGGGGGCCTTTAACGCAGATCCCAGGTCCACCAGTGCATTAGGAAATTCCTCTCCTGTGTCAGTGCACAATGTGGGGAGAAGGACACCCCAGGGGCGTCTCCTCCTGACTCTGCAGGCCACTTTGACTTTGCCACCACCCAAACAAATTGACAACACAAAGTAAACAGTCAGGCTGCAAATGTCCCTGCAGCAGCCGTGACAAACGTGATAATTTTCTGCCAGCAATATTTGGATATTATATGGCCGTCATCAATTATGTCATGCATTAATCAGACTATGTACTTATGAAAGAGTCACAACTTTTACACTTTTCACCTTGATGAATTTTTCGTTACAGTGCATGACGCTTATTTGCATGCTGTTATTGGTTGTCATTGTGCAGTGAAACGTGACTGTATTGATAATGTGCAAACTCCCTATCCCATCAATATCCGGGCTCCAGTCAAAACAGAGCTTTTATTCAGTAATCACTCTCAGTTGGCAGCGATGATGTATGTTACATTTTACATCATTCAGACAAAATTATTTCACACTGCAGCCCCCGATCAGCGCTCAGTGTGTGGAGCAGCATGCGTGAGCTTGTTCAGCTCAGTGTAAAGTCACACTGTGAAAAAGCAGCGTTTTTGAGGGGGCAGAGCAGAGCACTAACATCAGAGGCTCTGTTTTGTGCTCTTGGTTCTAGTCACAGCGGCGCGTCACGTTTCACCTGCCGGACGGCTCTCAGGAGAGCTGCAGTGACAGCGGTCTGGGGGACCACGAGCCTGTTGGCAGTGGCTCCCTCCTCACACAACCTCTCCCTCTGGTGCAGGCGCAGGACGACTTCTACGAGCAGGCCTCCCCCGATAAGAGGACTGAAGCTGACGGCAACTCTGATCCCAACTCTGGTGAGTTGTAACATGTCCCGAGACGGCCATTCCTCTTAATGCGCATGCATGGCTGCTTTCTTCCGAGTTCTGTCTTTATCTCTTTCTCTCGCCTCATTCTGTCTTTTTTGCCGACTGTGTGAGTTTAAAGAAGCGCCGTAGACGTTTTTGAACAGCTGCGAAATGTTCAGTTTTTTTCATTTGGGAGGCATTGTCTGCATCGTAATGACATCTTTTATTTTAAATACAATGTGAATTTCCCCTCAATAATCCACTGATTGTATGCAAAACAGCAAAATCTGAAACTCATTGTCTTAATGAACAGGTTGGATAAAATCAAGACACTCTCCCTTTTACATCAGGGAATAGATACCACTCTTGAAAAGGGATAATGAATCGTCATGAAAAACAACATCTGTCTCTATAAAGGACTCGACATATCAAATACCATTTAATTTAGAGTCATTTCATTGCTCAAGTAGGTTTCTAGTGGATACACGAGCAGGTCATTCATTTCTCAGTTAATCATCCAGACTTGTTCATTCCTCCCAGGAGCAAACCTGGGCCTCCCATAGGCTCCTCACCTATTTGTGAAACTCATTTGATTTATTTAGAGATGATTTCCCAGTTGGAAGCCTTGGTGCTCAGCTGAAGATGTTAACTTCCCACTATTTCTGTTGGGAATGTACATCTCCGACCCAGTTTTCTCATTTTATCATTAAGAGGTGAGGCGTGCGCAAAGATCAAGCGCGTCGCCCCAAGGTCGATGCCAGCTTGCCTGCTGAGGGTGGAGCAGTCAGCACCACGCAAATTCAAGAGCTGTGAGTAAACTGTGCGTGCGTATGATTTCATACAGACTCTAATTTAACAGATGTACTCGCAGTTGGCAGATGCATTCAGTGAGCGCCGCGCAGGCCTACTGACTCATTGTCTTCACAAATAAATAGAGCCGTTGTCATACATCTCTCTGCCTTGCAATTTTGCTGAGAACATTAAGTTTCATTCAAAGGAAGTTTAGAAGCATCTCCCCACGCCACCTTGCTCGTGTGACGGATAAAATGTGCATTTTAATTCTAAACAAGGGAAAGACTTCAATATCTCTGTAAATTGTCACGCGTCTGTGGCAGCACATTTGTCTGACACCAGTGTTCACATCACACAGTGATTCAGTGGTAAATATATAAATATTTAATCAGACGATGCTCTTTCGGTAACCTTAACTGCGTGTTTTAGTTGCCTGACCTTAACCGTGCACCAACTAATCAGCAAACCGAATATGTGCTTTCTTGCCAGACACAAAGGTTGTAGAGAAAACCAATGAGAAAAAAAAGCTGAGTGTTGATTTAGAGAAGTCCATTACTTGATGCTTTTTATGCTCACTGTGAACATTTATATAATATCTTTAATATGAATGCAATGTTTATATTTTGTGTGTGCCACTCTCGATCCTCAGTGCTCCCTGTTGGCAGTTTAGCTTGGAGAGGTTTTCACTTGCAATATCGTGATTGTGTACATTTTCACATGCACGGAAATTCTGTAGATGAGGACCTCCATCAGGTATTCCCATAACCTGATAGGTTAGAGGCAGTTTAACCAGCATATTACCTGCAGAAAAGTCAGTGATGGGTTGGATGGATATCTGTTATGTCGAGGCTGTGTGCTGTAGCGACAGATACGTTATATTGATTTCTAATCTGAATCTAAAGCTCGCTCAACTTTGTGCGAATTTCAAATCTGAGGGATTTAACCGTAAACTCAGAACTTGCCAGGCTGGGTCTTGTGGTTGCACAAGCCCTCAGACATGTAATGAGATTTGTTACCTTGACAAGGCATTGTTTTTTGTCCTCACTCAATGGCATTCTGTTCTGCTTGTGTTGTTCGCCTGTCAGCAAACTATTATCCGTGACAAGAGTGGTCTTTGATCGTTGACCTGCTGCTTGGCAGGATAATGATTTTATGTCTTGTCTATGAGCGATGTGTTACCTGCTGCGGTACTCTCAAACGTGTGAACTCAGTAGTCCCAGGTTAACTAGTTTGGAGTAAGACTTTGTCAGACTTAAAAAGCCCCGATCTGTTTCCCTACTGGGTGTATGAAATGAGGCAGATGCTGTTGACAGCGGCAAACAGAGAGAGATTTGACACTTTTATGCTCTAAGTTGAGGTATAAAGTATCTTCCGTCACTATTGAAAATAACTCTATTCAGTGCAACATTTTTAAAAGGACCTTGACGGTAGGTGGTCTTTCTATGATGCTTTGTTCAGGGTTTGACAATTGTGTTACCCAGGCCTTTATTTCTGAAATATTAGCTCTGTTCAGAAGACCTTAAAGAATTAAAATGACAACATGACACGATTTATTAAATTATTACATGTCTGCTGTCCTCAGTGTTGCGGAAAATGTTTACTTTTGGCACCTTCATTTATTTCTTCTTTGGTCGGGAGCTGCAGTGGGATTCACATTGGGGATAGATTAAAGTTTCCTTCAGATGAAGGTGATCAGCGTGCGGGCGAACAGAGTAATTGAAGTTTAAGCTGCAATACCTGCGCGGTTGGCATTTAGAAACACCTGAACAGAAGCTGCAGTCTATAATCAAACAAAAGCTGTGTTGCGCAGCAATGATGGTAAAGATTGCTCACACCTCAGGATTTTCACCTCTGAGGATCAAACTGATCAAGGGATCAAAAAGTAAAACTGACCACAGAAAGTTGCCCTTTTTTGTTGCAGAAAGTGAACTTATAATTATCCTTATGTAAAGCTGGAAAGCGGTGAGAGTTATGTGTAGGTGGCGGCTTTCATCTGAATTAAGGAAACATACACAGTGTGGGAGCTATGAAAGTCTGATGTCTGTCTCCTTTTATGATGGGAAAGAGCATAAAGAGATCTTTTATATTTCTTTGTGACTTGGAAGATATCCCTAAAGGTTTACCACAGTTGAAAAGAGAGAAAAAAATCACAAAAACTTCGTAAGTACACAGAGAGAAAGAAAAAATGTTGAACATGATAGTTAGGAGCATAACAACAACAGATGGGTGGTAATCAGGGACGCAGCAGTTTCAGTCAACATTATGATATTTTTGAGAGAGTAAAAAAAAGTCTTAACAATAATGTACTGTGTGAGCATGTTGTATGTGAACAAACGCTGCCAGTGGGAATCTGCTGACCTTACAAGGCCCTGGTTTCCAGTGGTGATTGATTTCCAGGATAAAGAGTATTTTCGTAGAACCTTTGTTTCTAAGAACCTTTTACATTGTGCGCAATTTCTCAAAATGGCATTTGTAACCGAGCACCTGTTCCATTGTGTTAGTGACACTTAAGAGAAGAACACAATGTTTCAAAGATGAATGTTGTTTTAGCTTCCCCACAACCTCTCTTCAGAAAAACAAAAGAAATACAAAAATTCGTGGAGTAAATGACAGGAATGATGCATTATATACAAATACTGCATTTTGAAAGATCACACGCTACAATTACTATTTACAGCCTTTGGCAATAAATTTGATAGTGGGTGGAGGTAGGATTCAGAGTAACCTATGCTACGTACTTGTTATATTTCTGCTCAACATGGCCCTGAAGCTCATATTTAGCCATTCTGTAAGCAAATCAGCATTTTCACATTGTTTCAGTTTTGGCCATTCTCTGTTAATGAGTTGAAAAAACTGCTTCAATCCCACTGCAATGAAACCAACACAAATAAATACCGAATTAAACAAACAAACACTGTGAAGGCTTTGAGATGATTAACAATGGTGAATCCTCCACTTGACATGCATCAGTAGCTTCCATATATGTCATACAATTGGAATTATCTGTCATGCAATTGGAATTATCCAGGTAGTGATGCTCCAATAAGCAAAATTTCATCTATATGAGTTGTACCGCCGCGGTACACGATCAAATTTGACCTAAATTGCCCTGCACTCACACACACTACAGACAGATAACTACAGAAAGACAGACGTCCCTCTGGCCACCCAGTTAGTTAGAAGTTTGGATGAAGACAGCAGGATTTAGTGGGCAGAGATGAAAGGCACAGAGTGGCCTTGTTTGCTAAATTACAAAGTTTTAATTGTTTCGCTGCATTAGCAGCATTTAACAGAACCATCTGTAATTTGTCTGATAATTTAGCCTGTGATGGAAACAACAGGAGAAAAAAAAAACAATAATTACAACAACTTGTGTAAAGAGGTTGATGCACTTAGTGATTTTACCACCTCGTGTAAAAAAAGAGAAAAAAGAAATCAAAGAATTCAGGAGACAAAAAAATGATGAACCATTGCCAAAAAAAAAAAAAAAAACATTTCTGTGCTCTTTTTGATTTTTTTAGAAATGTGAAGGGAAGTGGGGAAAAAAAGCTGTAAAATGTACAAAACATACTCGTGTGATTTCTGGGAGCTTCAGTCTGGTGTGTCTTTAGTAAAAAATTGTGACCAATATGTGTTACACACATGCACTGAACTCTGCTACAGAGCGGTGAATGGTGGGCTGCAGGAGATGCACTTATTTTGTGACTTCAGTTCTGCAGCACACCACTGAGGTGATATCACCACACCCTCTGCTGTGCCAGCCTTCCACCTGTGGCCCACTGAGCCGCATGAAGAGTCACCAAAATACAAATCGGCTGCAGGTGGAAAAAAAACAAAACAGACCCTCAATGTTCTGAAGGAAGAAAACAGTTTGCTGGCATGAGCGTCTGTCCCTCTCTTCATGCAGCAAAGTCTAACAGCTTGTGATACGAAATTTTCTTTTGCAGTTGTTTATCCTCTTCAGGGAGGAGAGCAATACCATGTTTCATAGAGGTGTTTTTAATTGCGGTTCTGTTGTAGAGGTTTGCGAGATAGATTTGAGATTGATTTATTCTCAGGGTGCTTTAAGGGAACGAAGCCCAGGTGCATCACGCACCTTTATGTTTGATCCCAGATTAGACTGTGCCTAACTGATTGTGAAATATTGACTTGAAATTGAAGTTTCTTTGTTTATTAGGTCTCTCAAACAGAAGAAAAATGAAATAAACCACAAGATGGGAAGAAACGGTCACGCGGTGAATATCTTTTACGATTACTGCATGTCCCTCAGCAATCCTACAGCAATGTCATTCTCGATTGTTTCTGCCGAACAAATGAATCAAATAAATGACCACTTCATATTCTCAGCAAAGATCGCGTTTTCAGAGCAAAACATTATTCTGCCAATCACTTACAACTCTGAAATGCATATTAGCATTGATTACTGAGGTATTGAGATCTGCAAAATTAGATGTGCATGGCTGAGAGTCCCAAGACCGCAGAGGAGTTGAAACAATACATAGTAGAGGAGTGTGCAGAATAAACAGAGGAGTGAGGGGGGTGAGATGGATTTTAAACAACTGTTATTGACTTAAGTGCTGTATGAATTATTTAAAAACATTGCAGATGAGAAGCACAGGGCAGGAAGACAAAAAAAAGATCCTTTGCAGAATCTTGCATACACAAACACGCTCTCACACAGGGAAAGTCAGAGGTCATCGGAAAATGACTGTGAGATGAAATTTGAATAAGTTGTTGGAGTGTGTGGAACCGATATAATGAGAGAGGTTGTTCTTCCTGTCTAACAACAATCCTTAAGCCTAAAACGTAGACTTTGAAACAACCAGCAGCCGCGTGTCTGTTGACCTAAAAGCTGCGCGGGTCAAATGGGATCAAAACAGACCAAAATAGAACAAATCAGCACGATAAACAACAACAGAATCGAAACACAGTTTCCGAGTTGTCCTCGGACAGTCCCAGACAGCGTGCAGAGCCAACAGGTTGAGTGATGTGACAACTTCATGGTGCCAAATGAGCTCCGCTCACCTGATGCTCGGTTCTGAACATTCATCCAATTGACACTTTTCCTTTGGAAACATTTTTACGTCTGAGAAAAAGTAGGTAAAAACAACTGAAGGGAACCCCAGTTACCTCAAACAGATTTCAGATTGCATTTAAATCTTCCATAAATATAATGTTGTGTATTGCATCTCTGTGTAGACTCAATTTGTACACTGTATTACAAATCTCTGATCTCCGCTGCTGCCTAAAACATTAAACTTTGGACTTCAATCAGATTTATTTAAGAACCATTAAAAGCAGCAGTGCTGCGTAGCTGCACAGCGTCACAGATTCAATAGTCATAAAGCTTAAAATATTCAAACAACTGGACTTGACTGTCAAAATTTTTCAGCTGGGAGTTCTACAAACAATAAATGTAAGTGATCGCATATGAGCATTTCACACATGAAGCGAAGTTTTTCAATTAAACCAATTTAAAGAGATGGACAATTGAAAAGGCGTATTGAGACGTTGGAAAAAAGAGGAAATATTAGTTGGGTTTGTTTTTCAGCTTTTTATATCAGAGGACTGTTCGTCTGCTCTTGAACCTTTCAGCTGCTTCAGTCCTTGGATAAAAACACATTCTTATTTGAGATGAATAGCCTTTCCACACTTATGATGCACTTTTGTTTTTGTGTCCTTGTTTGCTGTGACAGAACAGGAGACTAATGGCCTGTAATTAAATTGGATTTTAAGATGAGGCATTATATGATGAGCTTTTCTCGACATTTGTGTACTTAAACAACATAACAGAAAGTGACACGATTCATGATGCCTGATTGAGGAGTTCTAATTGTCATTGAGACAATCAATAGAATGGGAGGAAAGCTTACTTCTTTTGAGCAAAACAAAATTAATTGAAACAGATTCTCAAAATTTTGGAAATTGGTTAAAAGCCATTCAGATGTGAATCATTGTTGTTTGAGGAGCTGATATGAATAGTCAAAGTGATGCTAATTGAAAAAAAAATGCTGACACATGCAAGAGAGCTGAGCAAAGAAGCACAGTAGTTAGACATAGATAAACATTTGGCTTGAGTTGGCTCGCAATGAAGCTCACCAGGTTTAAAGAATCTTTGACCTTATTCAACCTACGATGACGTCAACCAGCTGCCACAATGTGGCTCTCAGGCCGCTGTGTGGGACTGATGCTTTGCCTTTTCTGAGGACAACGGAATTATAATTTTATTTGAAACTATGAATAAAAAACTTTCAACCATCTACAACAACTAAGTGCGCATGCTCCCCACTGCTTTTATATTGAAAGGTCTCACTTCCGCATGTTGCTGTATGATGCTTTAGTAAATTATAGATCAGATATGGGTTTCTTGTAGGCATTTTTAGGTTTCGATCATCAGTCCCTCATTGCTCCAGAAAAATCATTATTTCAGTAAGAAAAATAAATGAGGTCTTTTGTTGTTTAACTGGGTTTGTATGTTTGCGTAAACTAAGCAAAAGATTATATATGAAAGAAAAAGTGACTGAAGGCTATTTGTCATTGCCAGCATGTAACGATGACTCATAATAATGGCTCATTTAAATGAATCTTACAAGTATGTCAGTATGACTCATAATAATGGCTCATTTTATTGGATGCTACAAAAAAGACAGTGACAGCGTCCATCATTTTAGATATTTTATTTGTTCGTGCAGGAGAAGCTGTGGTAACAAAGTACACTGCAGGAAATGAACAGGGTGAAGGAGTGCTACAAAAAAAACTGCCAAAATTAACAGCCACGTGATCAGCCTTAAAAACATTCAGGTGTCAAGGCAAAATGAAACTTTTCAGTCATTTTCACTTGTACATTTTCAGAAATCTATTGAGTTCTCGCCTCTTAAGAGATTTAATCTCGCACTTCTCAGAAGGCTCTGTGAGTTCACAGCCACAGCCGCATGTCACATTTTCAAGTGTCATCAATTTCCTAACTCACTGCTTTCAGAGTTCCCACATTATTCACACTTTAACTAATCACAGTATGATGTACTTACAAGTTGACAATCCCTCAGCTTCAATAGATAGTTACTCACTGAGACAACGTTTGGTTTGTAGCGGGTGTACAAAGCATAAACCTGGCCATCATCATCTAACTCACAACCCAAGTAGTTAATTATAAAGTAATTAAGCTCTATATAGGGAATGAAGAGTGACAAGTACAGGAAAAATACCTCTGAAACTGAACTGATGAGTCTGTGTAGTCGTATGGGTTGTTTATTGTTTTTCAGAATTATGCCAGATTAACCTGTTTATCTTAAAGAAAAAGTACTTTCAAAGTGAATAAATGTGTCTGTAGTAGGAGGTCTCACAAGCAAGTGAATGCACTGAATTACTTCGCTCCAGTTTGTTCAGTCAAGATGTTGGAAGCTTTTAAGTTTTCTGATATGTGTTTTTTTTTTTCTGTTATTTCATCTTGAGGATCCACATCTCTCCTTTTGTTGTCTGAGGCTTTGGCCGCAATTTCAACTGTATATGAGGGAGTATTTGAAAGATCAGTCATGTTAACAGAAACACGCTTCAACTAAATAGTTTTCCCGCACGATTTGTCCAACGGACCGCCACCGACCGTCAGGAGCCGAGAAGTGGCACGTGGGCTGGTGGGGTGAGTGGGCAAGGTGCATGTTGAAATAGCTGGATGTGACTGGGAGAGGGGCTGCTGTTAAGGGGCTTCGTGGAGAGGGACAAAAAGGCTCGGATGCAAGAGTGTTATGTCTTCTACCATGAAAATGGAACCACTTTAGCCATTAATCATTGATGGACAGGAGATGATGGAGAACTCCCCTGTTCTGGTGTTCTGCTCCATCCCATTCAACATTGCTTTGTGTTGAACACCAAAGCGTCTCATCAGATCCACCTCTGCCAAGTGTTCTTGTAAAAACACAAACTACCTCCAAATTTGGCCATAGCTTCACAAGGAACAGCTCATTAAAAATGGAAATATCGTGGAATGATAAAATAACACAACTGCTAATCACTCAGGCATGCCTGGTCATTGGAATTAAATATACATTTTCAAAAATGTGGCCAACAAAATTTTATCAGTGCAATGGCGATTTATTTCATCACAATATTGTGAAAATATGCTGCAGGCAAGAGAAATGGTCACAGTGCCATGTTTTTATGATTGTTGGTGCCAGGTTTCTGGTGCTGTATTTCCCAGGCGTCCCAATTGTCTCTCCATGGTAGAGAAGATTGGCAGCTTCTTCACTGCATTTTACCTTTGTGCCACCAGGCTTGTTTTCATGGAAATGTTGGATTACTGTTCTGCACAATGCCGGAACTCATTTACTTTGCAACTTAATGCATCTTTTATCCACAATTTCTCGCAAATTGACTAGTCGATTCACTCATATGTGAGTCAACAGTTGAAAGTAAATAAACATGTTTGAAAAGAGTAGATACGAGAAAATTATCGTCTTTTTTTTTCTGAACCCCCCCTTCACATTGCTGGAAGTTTAAAAAATACTGTTGGTTATAAGAGCATTCATAGTTGTCATAGTTGGAGGATGGAGGATGGATTTTTATATAT
>JAUESF010000001.1:18656043-18673193 GCA_032274765.1 Malacoctenus tetranemus | reverse complement strand
TGTGTGTGTGTGTGTGTGTGTGTGTGTGTGTGTGTGTGTGTGTGTGTGTGTGTGTGTGTGTGTGTGTGTGTGTAGTGTGAGTGCAGTGAAATTCGGAGTGAAGCATATGGCGTTTTGCTAGTGGAAAAATCCACCAGGAGCTGAGCTGATGCCTCCTGGTTAATTGCTGAAATTTACCAATCTTGAATTCAGAGTGTGACACTGAGAACTCCACCAGATGTTTAGAAGGTCTTGGTTAAAACAGCATTTGGGCTTCCCAGGTGCCTATCACACTACAGTATTAACATGTGAATCAATTAGAGATTTGATAGCCACCATGTAGACAGAGGAAATCTATTTTTAGAGGCCAAAATTCAAACGTAGGCATAAACTCAGGGCATGAATGAGTTTCTCACATTGCGAAACACAGAACTCTATTCATTATTACTATCAGCCATTTGGAGCTTTACCTGTTTACCTGAACTTAATTATTTTTCAAGGCCATTGAGTCTCGTGTCTCCTCGTTAATATAGTCACTGTACATATTCTGTTATTCCCATAGGTTGTAATTCTCAAGAATAGAAACACAAGTGGAAAAAACTGCCACCTGAATGAAAGATCAGATAAATGTAGCATTGCCTGACACTATGTGGCAATTAGTCTTTTAAAAACCCACAAATACAACAAAACATGTGCACATTGTATATAAAGACTCCAATACACACATTCACGCTTGCTAATGAGCCAAAGTGATCCACACAAAGTGCCAGAGACCAAAGAAACCACAGAAGAGGCACCAAGTTATTTGTTTGCTCAACCATGTGTCACGCTCAATATCTCCGAGGCGGTTGATCTGATTTTGACACGGCTTGGTGGAATGATGCATCTCTCCGTGGTGTTTGAGTATTTAAAATGACACCAAATAGCTGAAGGCACAGCAACAATTAAGGGTCAACAAAGGTGACATATTTGATGGTGACAGGCTGACGGGGACTTTACCAATCGTAGAGGACAACATGTTTACTGTTGGTTTTTTTAAGGAGATAGTGCTACATACACATCTTTAGTCTGTTGTCAGTCCTCGGAAATGTCTTTGTAAGTAAATTCAGCTTGAGATCAAAATGAAAAAAATAACCATGCTTCACCTCCGCATTTTGGTAGAAAGTGCTAATGTGTGGTTGTACTTGATGAAGCCAATTTATTTGCATTTCCCTAGATTGAATATTTGCAACATGTGATCAAACAGTGACGACAGAGTGGAAGAACAATTCATGAACTTAATGCTTTTAAAGTTTAACCAGAATGTAAAAAATGAACACACATTGTTTATTAATGATGTGGAAATTAGGTTATTACAAATCAGTTTGATTTTATTGTTACATTGTGTGTGAAGGAAATTTGTAACCCGTATGTTTTCATCGTGAAGTTAGGTGCCTTTCTCAGAACTTTCATATGGTTCCACCTTCAAAGTACAACCCACTTCTACCTAGAAAAATAGAAATTAGACAGAGCGAAACAACAAAAACAAGCTTTGTCTTGTTCAATATTTCTAACTATTGCTTGACAATGGAAGGCACCTGGGTTTCAGAAAACTCTACATTCAATATGGATTGAAAGGTTGCTTGTACTTCGTCCTTATAATCATGAAAAGGCAAAACAACATGATAAGTAGCTTTTGATTCCAAGAAAATTGTTGAATTCATTGATGTGACGACTGTGTGAGCCTTCACAGTTTACATTTCTGGGTATCAGTTTGTGCCCTCTTGTGTGTCTGTAACTAAAAAAAGGAGACAGAAAGACAGATACTCAACAGAGACTCCAGATGGGCACAACTAATAAGAGGTGAGAAGGAAAATATCACATTGAAAATAGATGGAGGGTTGACAGATGAAGTCAAGGTGAGCTGACAGGGTGAGAAGTAATCACTCTGATAGTAGAATGCATACTGATCCTGCCAGTGATACAAGGGAAAAGGTCATTGACAAAATCAAGCAAGTTTGGAAAGGCGAGCACGGCGTCTCCACGAGGACAGTCGCGCTTTGAAAAGGGAAGGACAGAGTTTCTCACCGGCTGACAGTCTAATGCTGGTTGTTTGTGTCATGAGGGAAGGTCTGACGCCTTTAATATATCATCGCATGTTGTGGATTACTGATCTAATTGCACGTTCGTTCCTGCACTGCAGGCAAATCCATTGGTTAAAAGAGAGTTTTAACATTGGGGAGGTTAAAGGTAAACCCAGTGGGTTTCTGTGATGACTGAAGTTGGCCTTCATCACAGTGTAATATTAGAGCACATTAATATATTAAATTTTAGTAATGCCCTTGACTGGGGGCATGATATAAAAAAATTACTCAAGACAACAGCAAGAAGAAAAAGTTTTCATGGGTACAAATGTGTTCTTCATGCTTCCCATTTTAGGTGAGATAGTGAGAAGAACAATTCAGTCAAGCTGAAGAAGCGGCAACCTTCAGTTTTTGGAACTTCAGAAAGAAAGCTCCTTTCATTTGAGTTTAACGTACTTTTATTTCACAATGTCTTTGGGTGGAATATCGGTGGAAGCTTTCATAGTTTTGGTTTGCAACCGGAGAAGGGCACACGGTGATTCAAACTCTGACCGGGGATTAACTTCAACTGCAAAAAACAGCCCATGACAAAGTTAAATAACTGTCAGGATCAAGGTTTGCTTGTCATAGATCCTACAACATTTAATTAAAAAGACATGATGAGGTCTCACTCAGTAGATGTGTAAAAAGAAAAAAAAAAGGAGTCGCTCATTCCCACGCTGAACATTTGCATGCCATTCATCGTCAGCGTTGTGACTGCTGATTGACAGTGTTCTGACTCAGCCATTGCTGCGGTCGTTCCGCCTACGAAGCTCAAGTATGTTGTAGATTAGCTTCACCATCCCTCCTTTAGGTGTTCCTCTCTGTTCCACACATATTTCAACCAGTTCCTTTCATTTTCACCTGTCACCTCTCCATCTTCTCTTGTCGCATACCTGCCCTTCACTTTGCTTCATATAACCTCTCGACGCCCCCCCACTCGTGCATCATACATTCATTTCTCTTTTCTTGTACAGCATCCTGAGTTGTGGTTTGCATTATTTTTATTTCCTTTCCATCACCTTCAACTAGTTTATCTGGAGATAGGGGATCTAAATCAAGGCCAAGAATTCAATTTCCAATCAGGGGAGAGCCACATCTTCACTGAAGCCGTGGGAGAGAATCAAAACAGTAAGCTGAAATGAACAAAAGCAATGACATACCGGGAATCTTTTGGCCCTCACAAAACACGAGGCAAGTCCTGACTTACAAGCACACTCATTCTGAGATGCACATACAAGGCAATTGGTTACTGACTAAAAATAAAGTTACCCCCCCCCCCCCCTTGGTAATTGCAGGTTGCCCGCACATCTGAAAAAGTAACATTTTGACATTCACATCTGTTCGCTGTTGTATGCGGCTGCAGCTTCTCAGTCAGAATGATTGTGTCCCAGGTTCTGTTTACCATGCAAAAGACATGTGCATGCAGTGTGATGGCTGGGTCTGTCGAAACCTGCTTTTTTAATTAAAAAGATGCCCTAAATTCTCCAGTGAGGAGCGTTTCCTGCCCAGTGTGTTTTTGGTAAACTGATGGAATTTAGCGTTTCATTTCGAGACTTGTTAAAAAATTCACTCTCAGAAAATACGTATGTGTTATATAAACCCATGTGTGTCGTGGTGGGGCTGTGTGTGTGAGGAGAGGGTTTTATAACACTCAACCACTGTCCCTCCTACCGGGTCCTGCCTCACCCCTGACATCATGAGCTAATCCCTAGAAATGTCACCCAGAGCTTGGCAAGCCATTTGTTGCTTACTGGTGTGGATTTTGCCACTAGGTGAGAGTGATTCCATTTAATCTATCCACCATTACAAGCTGCAATTTTGCATGGTAGACAGTATTACTCAGATAAAGTGTTTAATAGAGTTTACACCACGATTTACAGAGGGCAATCCTTTAGGGGCTCAGCTCAAACTTTTTTACTTTAAGAAACTCAGCATTCCACTCGGAAATTCCCAAAAACAGTAATGAGTTTGGGATACTTTTACTTATGTTAAAATATTCCCCCATGTCTGCTGTGTATGTTCGCTTATTTCGAGGAAGAAAAATGTGTTTGTCGCTGGCCTCTGAGGTAATCTTGTCAATTTTGTCACCACGTCTTCTGAAATATTGTGTCCATGGTGTCTTATATATCTAAGTTACTGCGGATGCTCGCGAATGGAATTTAAAATCATCTTTTGCATTATGCAAAAAGAGAAGAGTGAAGAGTGTTAATTAATATCTCTTGCCAAACATCAAGAAAAACTGCAGATTCCAATACCACCCCTGAATAAACAACGGTGCCTGTGTGTACCCACTGAATCTGCCTGAATAAAGAATGTAGGACGAGAAAAAAAACCAAACAACTAAATACTGTTACCAAGGGAGAAACAATGCAACACTTAATTCATGTTGTGTGCATAGCACTTTGATATAGAGCTCATTTTACTGTGGAAAAAGATACTTTTGAACGTCTGCCCCGAGGCGTCGTCACACCATCCTATGTTTCATTCCTGGGAGATGGCACACATCTCCTTCCTTCAGCACGCTGAAGACTGCGTGTCCCAGACTGTGCAGAAGAGCCTGTTCCTTGTACAGATGGACACGCTAAAACTGTCATTTGAAAAAGAAAACTATTTGACTTGTACTTTTCTGTGAAGATCTATATTTGCCTACAAAACTATATTTAAATGCCTTTTTTAATTTGTTTTTTATCGAGGCAATAGATCGATCGTGCAAGCCAGGCTTTGTTCTCGTCTGCAGGTTCAGCTCTAAAATTCATCAACCGTTTCTAATGAAATCCAAACAAAATGTATTTTGCTAACTGAAGCCTTCTACGTTTTTTTTGCCCTTTTAGTCTCAGTGATTTCTTCCATATATATAACATTAGCTTTCCCTGGCTAAAATTTATCCCCCCCCTCCATAATATTCTCACTTCATATTCCCATCAGTCTGTCACCGCCACACAGTAGATTTGCTCGGGTTGAGGTGCTGACCGCACGATTTACACCCCGACTGCTCTGTGCCAACCTTCAGCCGTAACTTTCTCTGTACAAGGCGCTCCTTTAAAAAAAACATGAAACTTTCTCTCTTGCTGTGCCAGACAGAGATGGTCCAGAGAAAGGCAGTATATGCAGCTGGCAGGGAGACACTCACACTTGCCTGCCTTTACTGTACCTGGCACTTCAGCCTTCTCCTTACCAGAGATCAGAGAGCTTATTGTGTGTGTTTGACTTTGTAATTCTCACATGGCGCAGCTAAGCTGAACATGTATGCCAGTACACCTGTCCACTGCTGGCTCAATCACTGCGGAAATTCCTATAATATGCGTCTTAGCCTTCCCTCTGACAAGACTACATCATGTTGTAATATGGGATCGAAACTTGATCCCTCTGAGTGGCTAAGTTGGGGCTTATGGTGCGCTGGTGCTGCATGCAGCATATGAGTGGAGGAGAGAGACTTTCAAATTCTTAAAAAATATTAACTTGATAATAACGCTGCCATTCTCAAAGCACACCACTTCATGCAACCGTGAAGGTTAACACTCATTTGTGTGTCTCTGTCTAAACTGCACATCATTGGATGTGTGTTTTACAATAGCGAGAAGGCCTGTTGCAGTCATTTCCGCACACTAAGCGTCATGAAGTATTAATATGAACTCTTAACACCTTTGTCAGCAATCTGGCCGTGGGAGTGACAGCTTTTCAGGTGGCTTGTGCAGGCTGGTGTCGAGGTAGACGGAAATGGGAAATGTCAATACTCAGCCCACCTGTTTTACCACTGGCTGTCACACACTGCCCACTTGGCCGCTCTCTCGGTTGTACTATGAAGTCAGACAGTGTGGGAGTCCAGGGATCCAAGGTCCTCGAACCTGTCGCGCGGCACATTATTGATGCTCAGCACTGACAGTGTTTAGTTGGAGGAACTTTTGTGTGGCAGAGGAAGAAATGACACATTGACTGATGAGTACACATATCACCTTTAACATTTCAATTGATGCTTACCGAGTCACTGCGTGATTCTGTTTGCATTGATCCAACGCATTGCTCAAAGATTCGAGACCTCTGCAATTAACCTTGCAAAGTATGAATTAATTATCATCGTCTGTTTTGGGTTTTTTTTTCACCCCTAAGTCACCAGTAAGTCACATGTCGCATTCAGGCTACCTATTGCTTTCACAAACAGAACCATCAGCCACTGCTGTGAATTCACAGCAAGTTACAATAATTTCCAATTTAAACTCTCTGTATCAGTGAGAAGATGGCAACTTTAGAACTTAATGTTTGAAGTTCTAATGCATATTCCAAACCACATTAAAAATCTGACCTGACTTTCCTTTAATATGGCAGCAGCCAATAGGCAGAGAAGTTTTCACACATTACTTCGGTCCCTAGTGTGTTAATTAATATTTATATTTGTCCACTGCCTCAAACTCTGCCTTCAGGCATTTATTAAATTATCATGAGTTTGGGCAGAGGCATTACTGTGTGTGTTAGTGAGGCGCACAGCAGTGGTGTGTCGGTGTGTGCACGATCTGTGGCGCGATTGCTCCTCGATTCACCAATCAAAAGATTCCACACGAATTAAAAAGAGGAACTTTAATGACACCGCGTATAAACAGTATCAACAGCACAGACAAAATGGGGGAGGGGCGTTAAACACTTGTTTGTTTACACATTTATTTACATAAGTCAGTGATGCAGAGAGTTGCCTTAGGCAGCCTGAACCTAAACACCCATAGTTTTACAATCTCCACAATTAGAGCCAGTCCTGTGAGGTATCTGACAGCGTGACCAGGAGGTGCACGCTACCTAGTGCTGAACACAGTACTACTAAATGCGAGGCAGCCATGATAATTAGTGTTTCTAGCCAGGAGCTCCTCACTAGCGTCTCACCCCCGCACTGACCCAGGGAGATTGGAAAGAGGCCCAGTGGCTCCCGAGAGACTGAGCCTGTCAGGTCCGTCACTTCTCCCACGACACGGGAGTGAGCGGAGGTGTTTTAAATGCCAAACAGGACACACTTGCCAGGCCTATCGGCTCTGCCTCAATACAAGGCCTGTCTGTCTGTCTGGTGTCCCTACTCTGTAGACCCTGAAGCAGAGCCGAGGCTCGTTGTCTGAGGAGAGTTAACCTGCTGGGAGGGAGAAAACAAATCCAAAAAAGATGAAATGACAGTGTTGCTCGTTGGTTTGTTGCCGAGTGCTCACGCGCACCAATGTAGCGCTGAATCACCCGGAATTATACGCGTCTATAGCAACAGTTTTAGCTGGGTATATACTGTATGTGTGGATATACTTTTTTTTTTCTTTTTTATAGTTTAATGCCAGCAGGATGTCAGATCTTTTTGCTGGATGCTTTTCTTTGTTTGCACTTCTGTGTATGGATTTTCAAAATCGAAGTATGTCAGGGAAAGTAACAGAAAGGGGATAACATTGAGCAGGCATGCAGCCTTCCTTGAGATCACAATGGTGGCTGCACTGAATGTGTGCTTAGCTGCATAATGATATTTGTTTGCACAGCGTTTGTTCTCACTCTGGCACAAAGCTCAAAGTGAAGGAATGCAAATTTTCTTGGTTTTTACGAATGAGGGGGCTCGTGCTTCATGGTTCCTCTTAAGTAAACTTGAAGCACCTAAAATACATTTTTGTAAGGAACCAAAAGCAGTAAACTAATTCTGTAGACTGAAACAAGAATCTTTGCTATTATATTTAAAAACAAAGTCTAAAGTACTACCCAGAGTACATGTCGATGGCACACTTTCAACTACTGTACTATTTTGTTTTTTTTGCATTGCATTGTTCTCCTCAGTATTCCTATTCTATCAGGATGTTGGTCTTCAACATCAGGAAATTGAATGATTAACCCTCGACTGCACACATTTCAATGACACATGTTTTAAGTACACCACACCGTTTTTCGGTTCAGTTCGAAAGATTTTTAAGAAATTGTTGGAAACCACTGATCTTGCTTTGTTGCCCGAGGACAATGTTGTGCAATATTGGTAAAGAACCAGAGAGGAAAAATAATCCATTTAAAGATCACGAGACAATGCTTAGTGCCTCGCCCAAGGGCAGTGAAACATTTGCACGGGCCAAGTTGGGGAATGAGTTTGTAATAATGAGTTTAAAGGACAACCCGCTCAATGACCTCAGCCTGATAAACCAATACCATGTATGTACAGCTTAGCCTTAAGTGTAATAGAAATAAAACTAATATTAATGATTCTGCAGGTGATGTGAATTCAACACAAGTTGAATAAACAAGCTACCTAAAAAGACCTTCAAACCAAACACGATAAATAACTTCCCAGCTTTAGAGTGTCAGAGTAATATAGACCCTGAACACAAACTGAATTAAAAGAAAGCAGACGTCAGATTTTTTTTAAATTCCCAAGATACCACACGACACACTGCGGGACTAATGTGCGAAACTGTGTTTTTAATATGCACACAACTGCAAATTAGTATCCACGGTGCAGTGCATCAGATGTATCTGCCATGTACTGGAGCACATATTAGCTCGGCAGCAGTCTGTGCTGCTGTGAGAATTACACGGAGGTTACTCCTCCAGGGGAAGGGCATGACCCGTAATTGCCAAATCACAAGCAGCAGGTTTTACTGTGGGGGCACAAGGCACCTTACTGAAGATGGAGATGTAGAGAAAATGTGCCAAATAAAGGACACACTTGTATAAATCAATATAAAGCAATCTAAAGCAGTAAATCACAATTTGAAAAAAAAAAACATTTTTAAAAAAGGTACAGAATCAGCGAAGAAGAGCAGATAATGTTGAACGGTCTGGGATCTTATCTTTGGTAAAGAAGGTATAAGCCCAGCTTTCGTGGGGATTCTGTTGCACAATGTGCATATTTACTCAGTGTGTCACAATTGCTGGGAAGTCCTGTGCAAAATCTTGAGGTTCTAAGAGGGAAGTGAAGATGTAGTCTCTAGTGAATCAGATTATGTCTGGTGTGACCACCTTTTACCTTTTAAACACTCTGAGGTAGAGCTGTGCACAGGTTTTTTTTTGTAAAGGCACTTGGCAGGTCGGTTGTTCTAAGCATCTTGGAGAACCCAGCACAGATCTGTGGATTTGGGAGTCTCAGTGTCCTCTGACTCTTGATGTAATCCCACACTGACTCAGTGATGTTAAGATCAGGGCTCTGTGGGGGCACACCATCTGCTGCAGTTCTCCTTCTGCAACTCCGTGTTCAAGATAGTTGTTCAAGAGTTTAGCTGAATATTTGGAGTTGTCTTAATGCTGTCGAGTGTCACTGGAATCTGCCAGATTGTCTGCTGATGTCTAAGTGACATATTCATATTTTCCACCAAAGTGATTGAAAAATGCTGCAGGATACAGCGTATTATCTGTCTGTATCTTAGTGATCTAAGTCTTGGTTTGACAAAACAGGTTTTCCCAGATCAAACCTATATTTTCAATAATCTATACAGTGAGCAATCACATCCAGTGGGAAAATGTGTTATGATTAGCACCTTTCTGCTGTTGTTCTTTTGTGTGGTTTTCAACTTGTATTTTTTCACATTTCACACAGTTACCATTAGATTAACTAAAGTGTCGTCAGCCATTTTTCTTGGAATTAAGTTTAATTTGGTTTCAATGAATAATTTAACACAAGCAAACACAAAACCACCCTTCTTCTTCTATTCTGAAATGAATGAATGAATGATTTTCAGTTTGATCACACTGTTGTGGGAGTTGCAGTAGATGTCCTGCCAAAGGCCCCAGCCAGCAAATCTGTAGGCAGGGAGGGGACCACTAAAGGGCATGACCAGTGGAGGACATCAGGGGCAAGACAGATGGGTCTGCCTCAGAAATGCAATCAGTGTTGAGAGAAGTGGGAAACTGTGTATTTATGTTTTTCATTATAGCAGTTATGTCTTTAGTTGGAGTACTGTCTGGATGGTTTCATACGAGGACGGTCCAGTGACTGGGTTCAACTGGAAAGGAAAGGATGAAAAAATTTTACATCTTTGGTTTGGTTTGGTTTTCACATTGCACTTTAAAAAGTGGACCAAACCGCCTGGGCAAATGACAATGACCAGGACAATGAACAATGACCAGGACAAAAAAGCACAACGACCGAGAAAACCAGCTTTAATTATTGGCTGAGTTTAATGATGGAAAATCCAAGAGAACCAAGAGATGATAATGTGCTGATATAGTGACGCTGATGCTGAGTGACGAATCACATATCGCATCTTGTGTTTCTGCTCTTTTCTCAGCTTGATAGTCTTTTTGCTTTTAACATGAATCAAGTCAATGAAGGGCGACAAAGTTCACTTGCAAGCAATCCAAGATCAAGGTTTTTTTTCTAAACCACACTACAGTTCTCATGCACTTTCACACCCAAATGTCGGCCTCATACAAACATCAGGAAGATAAGTGTGGAATTTTTGTTTGTCTGTCGTATAATAATTGCAATTCTAACCCTCCTGGTAATATTAGCTATTTGGATCAGGTTTCAAACAGTTACAAAAGGGGGATGAAAGAAAGATTTGAATAAACAAAAAGATGTTGACAAAACCATCTTCAGTAACAGCACACTTTCGGTACGCTTTCAGGTCAAACAAAGAACATGGCTTTACTTTAGCAGAGGCTCAACCGTGTTGCATTTCTCCATTTACTATCCAAAAGAGTTCAAATAAAGCAAATGCAAGACGCAGAGAAAGCATACAACAGTAAAGCCACCCAATAACAGCCAAAGACTCCGTGTTTACTCAGAACAACTTCCGATGTCACTCACTGGCTGGCGTACACCCACACACCCATACAGAGTAAAGGGTCTGTTTGGATAGTCCTTAATCACAGCTGAGGGCTACACAAACACGCTGAGCTTAGAGGGCTTCACAGCGCCTCCATTTGAACAACAATTAATGCAACACAACAGGGAAAATGAAATATTAATAGCGAAATTGAAAATAAACGGAAGGTTAGCACATGGAGGATTTTTTGAAACCAGGCATGGGCCATCAAGGCCAACCTGGTCATTATCATCGTCATTGCTTACTAATGCATGTGCAGGGGTGCTCGCTTTTGTCCGTTTTAATAAATGTCAATTTTAATGAGCTGCATGTTAACAAAAAAGAATGGTTTTCCATTATTATAACTGTATGGTCATGCAGCACGAAATGTGTTGATCTGTAAACATGAAACTGTGCAAAGACAAGTATACATCTCCCACGCTGTGATCAGTCATTCAATGCAGACACATAATCATGACAACTACAAATGAGCTAAAAAAAAAAAAAACAGAAAGGAATAAACATCCAATTGGTGATTTTGTAATTGATCTTTTCCCTCATGAATTGAATTGGACAAGCAAGTTTAAAACCAGATTCATTTACAGTCTTCTTTGGTCGATGGTTCAATGGCTGTCAGGAAACTTTCACTGTCCCCAGTTGAAACACTGAAACAACTCCTAATGCAGGATTGAAAGCGAGTGAACCACAGAGCACACAGCAGTGCAGTTTCAGCTAATGATATGTCTGCACGCCAGGCAAGAGAGAAAAAAATACGGTTGGTTTGCCTCCGTTTCATCCCTTGAAAGTGCTGCTGTTGGTTGACAATTGTATTTGAACTTTTGTTTTTTGTTCTTCGCAATGGTGAAGAAAAGTCTGTCCAACTCTTGCCACAACATTCTGACAACAAATACGACAGAAGCATTCGGCAAAGTTCTCAAAAGGACAACATATATCTTTTTTGTCATCTCATCAATAATCTTAATTTATATCGTTAAATACGCAATTAAAGATGCAAGACGCAGAAACTAAAGTAAGTAGGTAGAAAAGTCAGTGTCCATGATAGACACCCACACAGTGGTTTGAAGTCACATATACTGCGTTTTCCCAGAGTCTGAAAGTCTCAGCTGGTTTAAGTACCAGAAGATTTGAAAAAAATAGCTTCTTTTTTCAGATGAGGCTGTACATTGTGTTTTGACAAGCTCTGTACCACGTACAAGACCAAACACCTGATCTTATATAACACCATGATATCACTTATAGTTGCTCTTCATTTTTATACATTTTTCTTTGTGTTTTTAACTGTTTGGCGCTAATGTGAAAGCGAAACACAAGACAACAGAAGCATCAAAACCTGAAAGTGCTGCGAGCCCTAATGACCAATGCTGGTTGTGATGGCGTCAGACATGATGTGGTTGCTAATTTGCATATTTTAATTTTGAAACTAATTTGGAAGTAATGTAGTGTCACGCGATATGCAAATATCCCATAATGAATGGGAGCATGTGAAGCCCTATCCCTTTTTGATGCCTACTATTATTTGCTGCAGTGGAGGATGAGAGCAAGATCATACGTAGGTCAGATTTAGACACCTAAAAAGAAGTGTAGTAAACCAATATAAAATCCAAAAACTGCCTTATTTTAAGTTAAATGTTTTTGATGTCAATACTAATAATACTGACATCTGGTGTTAATTTTCACAATGTATGTTCAGCCATGTGTTGAAAAAACATGAGAAGACCCATCGATTTCTAATTTCTATTCACATACACATGTAACTTCCCAGCATCCTAATATGCTTTTTAAACAAAAACCTTAAGAAATTGGTATTTTGTGTTATTTTTGTCCATCTTTGCCCTTCTTTGTACAAAGAGGAAACGCTTTGGTGTAACAAAATGACTTCTTGGTGAAGAAATAAAGTCTAACTATACAGAAGAGCATGATGTAACAACAACAGCAGCAGATGGGTTTACAGAAGAGACAAAGAGTAAACCCACCCTATCAGGGGGGCCATATGTGCTTTGGATAGCATCCCAACTCTTGGTGCGTAAATGTGGCAGATGTTTGCTTTAAGATTGCTACTTTAAAACAACAGCTACAGAAACTATAAACTGGCAAAAGTAACACAGCATGTTTCCAAGCGGCCAACATATTGCACCGCTAAAACTGGCCGTATGATTGAACAAAAAAAAAGAAAAAAGGTTTGTCATCCTTACATTTTATCTGCTAATCAGTTTGAGAGCGAGAGCTAAAATTATATTAGTGGGCTCTAAAGTAGAAAGACATTGAATTAGCACTTGAGGTGTATTCTTTATTACCTTTACTTCATTAATACGGCTGCTCTTTTCACTGTACGCAGATCACAGTGTCCTTCCTAATTGGAGCCGCTGGAGCATGAGAGGCGAAACTCTCACGAAAAGACATTTAGTTGATCCAGGCTAAGGGGAGAGGCTGAGAACAGGCTTGATATTGAGTAAATGACAGGCACTCACTAATGTTGACAACTGCCAGTTACTGCCTGGGGTGTCACATGATCAGTTATGATGGGCCCTGATATGACTCACTGGGAGCTAAGGCTCTTAAAATTGGGCCACTGTGACCTTTCCCTTGGGTACAAGAGCTGTCTGCGAGAGAACAGCTGATGCAGCTGTTTGTGCTACAGCACTTTTGCTATTTGCGCAACGTCTTCAGCGTTCATAACCTTTTCTGCCAAAAGCTCTGTTATTCACCGTCTTCCTGATCAGGGCTGATGGGCTAAGCGTGGCAGACATTTAGGTCCAAATAACCTCCAGGATCAGCGCTTCTACTTGGCCCTCTTCACACCGTGTTCATGAGGAGGGCCTGTTTTTGTCTTGAGAAAGCAAGAGAGAGAGAAAAAAAGTTCACAAATCGGTTTATTAGTTTACACAAATGGGGTCTAGATGGTGTCAAAGTGATGCAGCATCTTACAGTGGCTTGTAAATTATTCACAGATTTCAAAGGCTCTCACACACACACAGAAGGACTCAAAAAAACACACAGCACTCACACACACTCACACACAGACTACGTGTGTGTACGTGCTGTGAATTTCTTCCACACCACTCACTGTGTTTTGGTACTTAATGCACTGGATCTCTGCATCCTGGCCAGTATTGTATGAATGTGAGTGCTTGCACATGTGTGTTTGGGAGAGAGCTATTTTAAATCTGATACCTGTGTCACTTCCACTTGCCCTGGAATGGAAATTATATTGATATTTCATTCTGTGGATGTAGATATATGTAAGATTACCCTTTGGGGACTTCTGCTCACTTTTGAATTAGGACTCGGAATAATAAAATACTATGAATTTTTATTCTTCTTAATCATGAAAAGGCTATGTGGAAACAGCAGAGCCAGAGTTGATTAAAGTGCAGCTGAGATTCATTGAATCTGTCTCAGAGCTTGAAGGAGTGTTTTAAATAGGAGTCCATTTAACAAAATGTTATGTTCTTAATGGGAAGGTAATAAGATGGTCTTTATCTTTTATTGAAAAAAGTGGAGCCGCTTCCCCAGCATGATGATGTATGCTTTTAAAGCGCGGCACTTTCAGCAAAGGAGGTAAAGAGAGGGGCTCGAAATATCATAAAAAGGAAGTGACTTTTGATCATGCGTTTACAGTGTGATGTATGTCAGATTTCAAGCTGTGGTTACCTCCAGCAGTACGATATCAAAGCTGTGAGCCTTGAATCACATTATCTTACAAACGCACTTTTCTTCGCAGCCCAAATGCTAAATAAGAGAATGATGTGAAAAGTCAGTCCTCATCTCATCGCCTTGCTCAGATTTGCTGCATTGTGGTGCAGATGTGTTTTAATGAAATGTGCAAACAGCAAGGATGCCATTTCTCCCCCAGGGCTAATATGGTAAAATGGCTCATTTTAATTGGAGGGTACGAGGATAATTATCACATTAAGAAAATTTGTCATGTTGTCAAATTCATGGGGGAAGTTAATTAAATGTATCTCACACTTTGGACATGTCAAAAGGATTGGATGGAATTTTTTCTCAGCATGTATTTGAAACATTACTTCAAGAGAGAGGAAGAGAATAGATAGATAGATGAAGTTTGGTTCATGTATTGTTTCGTGATTTCACAGATTTGTCGGTTGCTTTTAATTCAACCTTGACCAAAAAGGAAAAATCTGAAACTTTCAGACTTTAACACATTAAGTCCTCATGCGTTGCCACTGACAGGATTTGGCCCGCTGATCGCAGTTCCAATAAATAAAATAGTTATGTTATGGTGCAGAAAACACTCAATAAATACATATTTTTGGATAATTCTACAGCCAACTATCAAAATCTGTCAGTAAAATGGTAGTTGCAAGTTTAATTGTGGTGCATTTATGTCACTGCTCAGAGAAGAGGCGGTCTTGGACAGTCACGGTCGCACCAATTACACCGTCTTAATTCTGGAAATAGACATGACAGTTAAAATATAAAAGCAGATCGTTGCTTGGATGTAACAAACAAGTCCGGTATCACTGTGTGGAAAGCAGAGAGATGAAACGGCGCCGGGGTTTGTTTGGATGCATTTACATGAGGAATAGCAGAAGGAACTGAAGGTCAGAACAAAATGAATGAAGAAGATGAAGGATCCTGTACATACATACATCCCTCACCATACAGCATGTGTGCTTTTCACATTCACAGAGATCTTTGAACAGATGTGAAAGGAAAAAGGTTCCTTTGAACGATTAAAAGACATACAAAAATGATAACTAGTAAGAGAACTGTTAATGTCAACATCTGTGGTGAGTTTATGGGTCACCTGGCTTGGGACGAGCCCCCACAATAACTGTGCTCTAAAGGTTATAACACCCTCAAGTTATTACAGTGCAAGGAATTCATTAAATCTGCAATTAAAAAAAAACAATCCCTGATCTTGGTCTGTCCTCCTCACATACACGAGCTTGACCGGGTGTCTGTTTTTTTTAATTTCTTTTATCCTGCTTTACATTTTTCCCTTTTCTCTATGTCATTCTTTTCTTCAGCTGCTTCCCAATAATATGCTGCACAGTGGTGGATAGATGGAGGGACAGATGGATGGATGTATCGATGGATGGGAGCGTTGCAGTTCCATGTGTCATGTCAATGTCATGTATTCCTCTAATGCCCTGGGAGGACAGGATATGGAAATATAAGTCGTCCGGCTCCCCTGCTGTTGTTAGAAGCTAATAATCCAGCTTTAGATGTGTATTCTCCCGCTCCAGTAGAATCTGTCCTGCACTATTGTGTATTGACGTCCCCATTGGCTGAGATGATGATACGCGCAGGTTAATCTCGCAGGCCGTGTTGTCGTGGCATGAGATGAAGGGGAGGATTTAAACAGGGCTCTCCTCTCCATGCCCCCTCGCGTGTGCTAATTAACTGGTACACATTGTTTCCCCTCACCCCACTACCCTCCTCGCGCACAACAGTCCATGCTGGCCCCCTCCACCTCTCGCCGCCACACAAAACCTTGTGTTCTGTACAAACTCTTGACATTCATTGTTGGGATATTCAGGCTGCTTCACCTTGTAATGAATTTTCCAGGGACCGAGGGGTCAAGTCTTTTAAACAAACACAATTAAGAGTGTCAGAGGCCTTGACACAGCCTGATGTTACACTATTTATTCCTAATTACTCTGCTTTTAACTGGTCAGGACATCCTGCTTGTGACACTTTATATCCTGACTCCAATCCTTCCACCCCAGTCCATCGTTCGCAAGAACAGATAACTGCAGGGTTCAATTTTCATAGTGCAGAAAACCTTTGAGATGAGTAAAGATATTTGTTGATACATTCCAATAGAAATCATAATGCTCTGTTTACCTTTAGTTTTGTATCATTTACACTGCAATTGTTGTCCTTTTGTGGCTTCATTTGCACAGAAATGGAGGGTTCAATTTTCTTTCAATCAGATTGTCGACAATATTTGAGTTATATTCAAATATAATCAATGATCAATCCACCTGACTAATTCTCCTCGAATTCCTCCTTTAATTTTGAGTCTCTCAACTTCCACTTATTCTCTTATGTTTCTCTGTTGTCATTGAGGGTTTTTTGTGTATATGTACCACCTCCTTTTGGTAATATTTCAATTATATTCAAATCACGAAATTTGATTTAACAGCCCTAATGCTTATGGGCCTCGTAAGTTTATACCTGGAGGCAGGTTAAAGAAGAGGAGGGGATATTAAATGGCAAGTTCTTCTTTGAATCGACAAGCTTTCAGTTGCGATGAGTAACTCTGCTGTTATTACTTGAGTGAGAAGTTCATTCCACCTTAGAGGAAGCGGGGGGGGGGGGGGGGGGGGGGTTATAA
>JAUESF010000001.1:18640023-18654156 GCA_032274765.1 Malacoctenus tetranemus | reverse complement strand
TGTGTGTGTGTGTGTGTGTGTGTGTGTGTGTGTGTGTGTGTGTGTGTGTGTGTGTGTGTGTGTGTGTCTGTGTGTGATGACAGAGCGTGTCCTCGGCTCAACATGGTCACCCTCTCACAGCGGCAGAGGTCTTTGACCCCATCAGAGAGTCAGAGTGCCTGCTGATTTTGTGACATTGAGAGGGGTACAGACAAAGCTACTCATCAAACGTCCAATGACTGAGAGGACTGCAGGAGGAATGGGTTTTGACAGAATGCCATTTACAATTTACTAGCTATTCTCTGCAGCTACAACCGCCGACGGCTCTCATGCTGTCATTTATTTTGTCAAAATAAATGCTACCAACACATTTTTTTTAACGGTTTTATGAGGTACACGTTAAACAAAGTTGTTTTGATCAACCTTGATCAAATAGAGAATAAGAATCTCAGTGCACAGAATGATACAGATGGAGAAGCTGCACTTTGCATGAAAAGATTTGTCAATAGCAAAACAAAACCCAAATATAATGTAAACACAACATTTTGAGGAACGTTATTTCTTTGCGAAAACACACACTTGTGCATAACCTGCAGAGAACATCTGTCAGGAATGTGGATGTTGTGGTGGGGAGCGAAGGTCCCGGGTTCAATCACAGATGGAGGCCTCTCCATGCATGTCTCAGTGCACAGTTTGCAGGTTCTTCCCATGCATGCCTGGTTTACCTCTCATGGTCTAAAAACATGCACTAGCTGGAATTGTTAATATGTGCGTGCGTGCGTGCTCGCGTGCATGCGTGCGTGTGTGAGTGAGTGAGTGCGATGTCTAGGATGTATCCTGCCTTCGGTCATTGTCAGTTTGGTTGGGCTCTAGCACCCTCAGTGACCCTTAAATGGAACAAGTGGCGTAGAAGATGAGTGAGTGAGTGATTGTTATAATTAAACATCTGATGGTGCAAAACAGCTGCCTTCATAATGCATGCGTTTTGTTTTGCTGGTTGAAAACAATGTTTGAGCTAAATACACGACTGCGCTGTAACTGTTTTATTGATTTATACAAAGCACACCTCGTTATTTGTACATTGCCAGTAAAAGGCAGCAATTGAGTGATAGCAAAAATCTGTATTTCAAAAAAAGATTCACAAAATTTAATATGCACATTGGATTTTTTCAACCCATTGTCACCTGATAGTCGGAGGTTTTCATTAGTAATGAAAAGTCATTATTTTCATCTCCCCTTCTTCTTTCAGTGGCATATGGTGGGGCTGAGACATGTGCTCCAAATGCACCTGAGTGGTGTGCAACTCTGCTTTCATCCTCGTGCCTCATGTTCCACAGTTGCATGCTGGAAAGAGCCATTACAACAGGAGTGGCAGGGGAGAGGCATGATGGTAGGCACAGATGTAGGGATTTACGAGCACCTCGATGCTCAGCGTTTGCACAAGGCGGCATAATAAAAGTATTCTCTTATCAACACTCCCTCAGAGAGCCAATGAAGGAACATAATCCCTAAGATTAGTTTGATTGATCTGTTTCTTCAGGAGCTGGATTCAAAATAGCAAGGCTGTTATGATCGTTCTTCATCGAAACAAGCGTGATGGAAATGAAAAAAACGACACCAAAAGAACAATGACACTCCATTATACTGCTATTGTATGAGTGCCCGATTGAACAGAAATTCAGGACACAGTTTTGGATGTGAGATTATTTTAACATTTAGCATTATGTACAAATTTGTCTACTACCAACAAAAAAATTGGCATAAATAGCAAACAGTAGGAATTTTGATTGACTTCTTGTTGCTACACAAAAGAGGAGCCTGGTACCTGAAATGAGAGAGGATGATAACATATATATATTGGTTTCATGTGTTTGTTTTGCTCGCTGAAAACAAAACATTCGTCCAAACGTTTCAATTCTTGTTCCAAAGATTTATTTTTACCCGCCAGTGTTTCAGAGATCAACAACTTTGACCTCTGTTTGTTCCTTTTTTCTCTTTTAGCTTTCACTTATTAATGCTTGCCTTTCTTGTCTATTCCTGTATACGTTTCCAAAACCGAGCAATTTGCAAATTGAAGGTGACTGTAACTGCAGTGGAGCCTCCCAATGTAGGTAACAGTTTAAATGTCCTTGACAAGTGCACAGTTTGCAAAGGAGCAAATTTAATTTCCATGGTTTGAAATTTCAAAGGTATCACCTGCTGTAATTGCTTGACTGGGGAATCCATAAATCATTGTTCAGTAAGGTCATCTTGTAATTTCTTCCCTAATGCTGGCATTTATTTTCCTAGCATCCTCTCTTTCTTCTGATTTAATCTCGCCAGGTCATTTGAGAGATTAATTGCTGCCATCTTCAAAAACAACAAATTAGTTTCACACATGTTCCGACATTAAGACGGGGGTAACCTGGCATGAAAACACGCATCTACCTTGTCAGGAAAAAAGGGAGGGAAAAAAATCTGCACTAAACTGCAGCTGGATGTCACGTGAGCCTGTCACAGTCACAAAGGAGTCACATTTAAAACAGTGAGAGCTGCTTTGGATATAGTAAATATCCCCATTACCCCATTTTGTTTTCGAAGTGACATATTTGAATAAAGAAACAAGCTGCAGCTATTTTGTATACCTGTAAAAAGCACATGCAGACCTTAAACCTGAATGTCACGTAATTTCACAGTTTAGCAATAAACCCAAACGTTATCAGACCAGATCAGAAAGAAAGAAAGAAAGAAAGAAAGAAAGAAAGAAAGAAAGAAAGAAAGAAAGAAAGAACTTCTTTTCGACACTTTCAGTGTTTCACTTATTTCAGTGGTTGCTTGCATTTCATTTCTGATAAGACCCCCCCTCCAAAAAAAAAAAAATCTTCAAATTTACACCATTTATTCTCTGTCATCTGTATTTTTCCGTCACACAATCTGAAGGTATTGAATGTGAAAGTTTACATGGTTATTCTCTGCCCAAAGTTCAACGACAGCGATGGCACCTCAGACCGAATATCTGTCTAAACAAAAGATTCTTCGGTGTGTTGGTATAGATCTACCGATCATATGTGGGGCCATATTGCAGCTCCAGTCCCTTTCACAGATGGAGATTGGAAGAGGCTTCTGGGTTGCACAGCCCTCCTGCAAAGATGTGATGGACACTTAATTACTTGGCTGACAGAAGTTATTCGCCACCTGCACCCAACAGGGGTCTCTGCCAGGGCCTGACCTCCACTTCCTCCCTTTGCACCCACCAGCTCACAAAGCAGATTTATGCATATGGCTATCACTCACATTTCATGTTGCCATTATCGGGATTTTCTAGCCTTTTGTCTCCCTCCCGCACCCCCCCCCCTTTCAAGCATAACACAGTCAGTGGAACATGTCACTGACACTTTTTTTCAGTGCTGTGATGAATCTTGACTTGTTATCTTCAGGTGTTATCCTGTGCTGATAACACTCATTACAGCCCGATCAATCGTGGATGTGGAGATTAATGTTTTCACCAACTTTTGCTGTGTATATCTGACATTGTATTTATGCTATTTTAAGTACAGCACATCGATTGTGCCTCCAAACTCCAATTTATGTAACAATCACATTCAACCTTGCATATTTTAGGACATGTATAACATCTAAATACCCTCAGCTATACTATTTCTCCTCAGTGCATGTGATCTAATTGCTTCAAATTTAAAACTGCCAATTGCTGTTAGCACCCTAACACCACTGCAGCCGAGGCAGACGGTTCTCACAGTTGCAGAGGAGGTGCTAACTTTTCCATCACTGCCAATTTAATGCATGAACAACTTGTAAAATTTGACACATTTGCTTACTTAACGAGTAGACATCGTGGCGAATTGCGCGACACAGCAACGCCGTCCTCCAAGCATATGTTTTCGCAGAAAGCGACCAAAAACATGTACCTCAAACTGTCGATGACATGAGTACAAGTAGCTTGCAGTCCATGCGAATCAGAAAGAACTCCCTCTCAGCAAGTAGTAAAACAGTTTAAAAAAAAAAAAAAAAAAAATTACCTATAGTACGCTTGATTCATGAACTATTATAATGACTTTCTCATGACATTTAAAAAAAATCTCATTGGTTATTTCCTAAACTGGAGCTAGTGTAACAAATCGATATATCACTCACCCTAATATTTTAAACATACCTTATATCCATTTAATTCAGTGCACTTTTAATAGACAGTGTGACACTATCCTTTCCCTGAGGTAATTATGAATAAATGTATATGTAGGCAGAGCATGGTCTGAAAATACAATTATTAACAGAGAAGAGATGTACCTCAATATTGCAATTACAGAGCTCTCGGGGGATTAACAAGGTTCTGTTTTATTATCAAATTCCTTCAGGCTCAAGGTAATGATCAACACCGAGAATTACATGTTTTTCTGTCACTGCATGACTGTACAACCACGCTCTGCCTCACTCTTTCTTCTCCCTGCCTCTCTCACCTTTCATTATATCGTTTCTTATTACCCTTTCGCTGTACCCCTGCAAGTAAGCAGTTGCCGTGCCTGCTGTGTCCTCTTCCTCTTTGTGCTTATGCATTATACTTATGACTATATGTGTGAGCCTTACCCAAAGAGCACATGCCTTGAAAGTGCTCCAGAATAATTTTGTGATGACCCAGCAGCATATCACTAATACTGTTGTTGCCTCCCACCGCAGCTCCTTTATTTGATCGCGATGCTCTTTCAGACTCTCCACAGAGTGCCGCGTTGAAGGGTGTTAAAAAATTGGAACTTTATTGCACAGACCGAAGTAATTCCCAAAAATAGGGGAAATTATCCCAAGGTCAGGCAGGTATTTATTTTAGCGTAAGCTACTAAATATAGATGATAACTGGGTCATACTTTAAATTGGAGCCGGAATTTTACAATGCATTTCAATCACGCTGCATTAACTTGTGTGTCCTTGAACGCAGTGTGAAGTTGCCAAAGTCTCGGAGTCCAATCTGCTTTCACTGAACATCCTTGATCGATTCTCAGTACAAAAGGAGCAGCTGTGGCTCCGTTGTCGGAGCGGGTCGTCTTCCGATCCCAAGAATGACGGTTCGATTCCCATCTCACTGTCAACGTGCTGTCGCTGTGAGCGCCGAGCAGCCATTGGTTTGAGTTGTTTGTATACAAGTGTGGCTGATCACCTGAAGCATGTTGGAAATGCTGAAGCTGATCATGGAAGTGTGGTCACAGCCCATCAATAGATGGACAGTATTTATCGGACATTGAAAGGTTTACAGGAACAAAAAAATATGTTTCATATGTTTGCAAGATGATGTTAACAATAAGGACAAAAGTGCATTCAATTTAGTCTGCAACTGCAACAAATTGTTTTGCACTGATGTTTATGAGGACTGCTCGTTCTCCAAAAAGATTATAGACAATCGATTCAAATCTGTCATTTCATGACAACAAATTGAATAAGTTCATTTGTCAACAACTTTATTGCAGCATTTTGACAATCAATTCACGCAAGATTCACATGCTACTTTCAAATGTTAAAAAAGTCACTTTGGAAAAACAAAGTGGTTTTTTTTCTCATTCAACTCGAGTTTCTGGATATTTGAATAAGTTTCAGCCACCAGCGTTGTTACAGGGTGATAGATGAGTGTTTTGTTCAAAGTAATTAAATGTAATACACACTCAAATCAGCACTTAAATAGCAGAGCACCACTGACATATCTCATCTTCTCATTTTCTTCAAGATTAAAATCAATACTCGCTACATCTTACAAAGAGCCACATCAGACCGAGAGCATGGAGACACGGTTAAAATATGGCACGTCATGGGACAATCGACTGGACAATTGAACTCGTGTGCAGCATGGATGCACTCATTTTGTTTTCCTAATTCACATTGTTGGACTTCTTTTTCTCTGCTGCACTGTGTGAAGAGATGAGAATTACAGCCTTGGTGCTATGTTGCTGTTTTATGTGGTCAACATAGCCATTATCTGTATCTGCTGCTTTACTTACATCATTACAAGCCCAGCAAGCTTACACAAATTAAAAGATTATGCTCTTGCATTAAATTTAATACTCGTTTGTTGTAGCTAAAATGTGAACAGTGACTCTTGGAAGCTGTTGACTGGATTTATGTATTAATAGCTTTCAATCTGAATGTTTTATAGTCTATTATTTCATCCATTCACTCATATTTCTTTCAGCCACATTAGTGACGCGGCCTGTTAACGGCTGCACTTTGGCCAGACCGCATCATGAAATTTCGCATAGTTATTAGTCATTCCTGGGAGTGAATCAGAGCCAGATGCTGATTAAAATTTCTTCTTGCCCATTGGAGTGTGGGGGGCAAATGTGAAAACTAAATCTGTTGTCACATATTTGTCTCGTTGTTATCATCAGTTATAATAATGTAAAAAAATGCATAAATGCATTCGATCGACTGCTGACATGAGCAGGCACACTCAGTGACTTGGATCAGAAATTAGATTACAAGGTCAGTGGCTGACTCTAATGCAAGAGAAGATTGGAGAGGGAGATGAAATCATTTTACATGGCTATTGTTGTCATGGGGACTGAACACTTGCACTGAGCTGTGTCAAACAGCATCTTAAAGTGTGTTTGAAAATCTGTCTTGCCATCTTTAGTCTGTCATGCAGAAAATAAAAAGAAAGTGGAATGCGAGTCACAGACCGAAGGAAAGTAATAAAGTATTTGTTTTAATTTGTTCAAATGCATAGATTCCCAGATAGCTTTTTTTGATACACGGCGACAGCGCTTGCATAGAATCTGGCATCAGCCATGCTGAACTATCCATCAGACAAGAAAATATAAACTGCACTTGTTTTTCTTGGGTATTTTACGCTCCCTCTATCAGATCTATTATATAGCCAGAGTCGTGGGGTGATTCATTTGTCTCATATTCGGATGGTTAAATGGCTGAGCATGGTTGGATTGATGAATGGATTGATGGATGATGATGAGATGATGAAGGTAGCCCAGATGAAAAAAATCAACGCAAAAGTGTGAATGTTTGATGTGCTGCTTGTCGATGACATAGCAGGACAGTAAAAACCTTTTTTTTTCTGAAAAATCTCCAAACTGAGAAACCCCTTTCAAACCCTTTTCAGTCCCATTGTGACCTCCATCCTTTGGTTCAATTGAGGGCTAAATAGTGCCAAAATACATGTTTAAACAAAGAGACTTTGCCTTCAATTTTAGTGTTTTCAACCAGGAATTAGTCTGTGTACTGAGACAATAGATAAGATGATCTGTGAATGCTGTGGGGAAAAATAGGAGCAGAAGAAATTTACAGAAGATGGCAAAACCTTGAAAATCAAAGCCAGTTCAAAAATGTGAGAGCAGAGATGCCTCTTACAATAACCCCAGTGTCTCCAGTAAAGGCTGAGACAGTTTCACCTCGAAAGCTGTAACACGAGTGTTTTCAGATCAGGTCATTCACATATTGTGTGATCAGCTTTCATTGTTGCAGCATTAAAAATGAAATGATAGATTTGTGGTTATTCTCCCTCCCAGTCCCACATTCAGACTGATAGAACATCCAAAGTGTGAGTTCCTGTCCCCGACAGCCATGTGCATACCAGCATTTTAAACATTACATGATTCAAAAAATTCAGAAAAGACCTTCTTGTTTCATTTTTTTCCTGAACAGTGTCTTGTTGTTCAAGCAATCGAGGACAGTCTGCTATTTTAGCGAGACTTCAATATACCAAAGTCCATGTGAAACATTTCCTGAATCACATTGGCCTTCTGTGAGATATCCAAGTGTGTACAAGGTAACATAGCGACAGTTGAAATTAAAGTGTGCAAGCATTCATACGGAGAGCCGACATGAATAGGCAGAAGGTGAAAAACTGAGAAATGTTTTGGATTGTGGTATGTACAATGTAGTGAGCAGTCTATGGTGCTGTGCTCAGCCTGCATTATACAGTATAGACAGTCAGCCTCACATCTCACTTCTTCAGGTATTCATTCCAGTCGCTTTGTCACAGAGTTACAGTCTAATGTCTGCAGGAACACGTGTGGATGGTGGAGCAAATCAGTAGGAGTGTTTTGTGTTTTTTTAATAGGTGGGATGGAAGGTGTCTCCAACAGTGGAGTTCAGTCAAATTCTTATCATTTTCCTCACTGCTGCCCCAGGCAGCTTCTTCTTCTTTCTTTCTTTTTTTTGCACCAGTTTGCTAATTGTGCTTACTCTCTGCACTTTGTCTTCTAGCACACCAACACAAAGAACAGTGCTCCAGTTTCCACTAAGTGAAAAAAAAATTGCCTGCACTAAATGGCCTTAGCCTCGTGACAACAGTCTAATCTGCCCTTCTTTGCCCCCATTCCTCCACTTTTATCAGCAGAGTACAGTTTGTTCTTATTATGGAAATCCAGCCACATCCATGCAACTGCAACATTTCAGTGGTGCTCACTGATACTGTGTAAGATGCTCGGTTTCCTGAACAGAACAGGTGTGATTCAGGTTTTTAACTTGGGCTGGGACTGAGCCAAAAACTGTTAATGGATTAGTATGGTCAGAAAAAAAATCCTGATTAATTCTGCAGGAATAAAAATCTTGTGCAAAGTCCTAATTCTACAAACAATGTAAGGTGCATGTTGTGGCAACGTTTACTCGGTTCAAGTGGAAGTGGGTTCACATGTTTATTCTGTGTCAAATCCCTAATGGCAAAAGAAGTAGGAAAGCAACTGAAACGATGAGGCTATAAACGCAGTCGTTGACATGATATGTAGATGCTGTCTAGTTTCCTGTGCTCCTCTTTACTCCGACAGTGTAAAGTGTAAACCTCACCTAAGCACTTATGGAGATGGTGTGACCCAAAACTGCAGATTAAATTCGTCGTGTACAGTAGATGAGTCAGAAAGGTCAGAGTTTTTTTGGAGTGCACTTGCAGTGCTCCTCTTTCAACCTCTAAGTGTCTTGCCAAGCGGAGGATATTTACTTGCATCTTTTTCTCACAGCAGTCGAGGTACAAACAAGCAATGTAGGGGCAGGAAGGGGGGATAGAGGGTGGTGAGTTCCTTCATCATCAGGTCATCCAGGAACTGAATGAGTTCTGTGAGCAGTGAGACCTCGTTGTTTCTTACCAAATATGACTAAGGATACAACAACTGGAAGTAAATGATCATCTCTTGTGTAGAGGAAGCATTGGGTTTTCTTTTTGGGTTAAAAAGTAATGAGAGCTACAAAAACCGCTTAATTTTTAATCGTACTCTACTAAAATTCAACAACTTTTGGTAGAATATTCCACTTAAGATGGATGTGAAGTTAACCTCTAGAGTGGCACCACTGAGCGTAGAGAGCGCCGTGGAGGAAGCAGTGTATGTTTTTCAATTTCTTTTTTTACTTTTTCAAGTCAAATATTCCCCAGAATTGATCGGCGCTCAGAGAGTTTGATTTCACAAATGAAACCAAGGATCCAGTGGAGGTGAATTAAAAGGAAATATGTTCAATGTTAAGAGCTGGTGTGAAGTGTTGTGATACCTTTTGATGAAAAGACAACAAATTGCGATTGCCAATTGGTAATATGAGTTGTCACGTTACATTTTGAAGCGCTTCAGGCTATTCAGGCAACAGGCCACAGTACTACAAAATTACCTCTTCAGAATGCGCTCCAATCATTGGTAATGATGCTCACGCTGCAACACATTGGTACAAGGCAAATATTAAAGGAATAAACGAGTCTAATAACCAAAGTGCTCGTTGCATTAAAGAAATCAAGGGACTTACTTTTGAAATAATAAAAAGGAAGAGAAATGCAAATCAAGTGAAACCTGCACTCATTACCTCACACCGTACTGTACTCATAACATAAAAAAAATAGCAGAGTGTCTTTAGTTGAATATTTGAATTACAAATTGATCTGAGAATAGTATTAAGCAAGGTCCAAGGCAATGATGAATATCAGTGATCATGGAAATTATGTAAATGATTGTCATTTTTCTGACAGGCTTTGTGTTTCCCTCCCTTTTTTCTTCCTCCTTCCCACCTCCATTTCACTTTTCTTCTCTTCCATCTTGCTCGCTCCTCTTTTCTCTCACCACTCTTCACTCCCATTCGCAAGCTTTGTCTTCCTTTCCAATTTTGACTCCCTCCTGCCCTTCATCTCCTCTCATGAGAAGCTGCTGCCTGGCCTCAAAGGGAGCAGTAGAAAGGATCCATCAGCCAGACTGGTATTCTCAGGAGAATGCATCCAGCGTGTTGCTCTGTTCTGCTCCACTCACTATTATATCTATCCAACCCCAGATAGCCTTTACTGTAGATCACAGAGCCTGTTTTCAAATTTGCAGCAAAGCTGTATGGAGCTGTAATTCTATGCCTTGTTGGACACCGACCACCACACCATTCACACATTTCCCCGAGCTATTTACAATGTATTTGCTCTTGGTGTGAGGCAGATCTTTATGAATACAGGTTATGTTCATGGTACTGTATATCATTACATGGCTTGGTGTATATAGTGATGGATTTGTGCTATATGTATGACGTAGGCATGTTTTGTAGTTGAGGATGAAAGGGTCACTGCGAAAAAAATACACAGGTGATTTACAGCATACCGAACATAGCAGACATATCTGGAGGGTCTTCGAGCAGCAGCTGGAGACAACAGTGTGCAAGTTTGAGCCTCCATGCTGGACCAAAACAAAGCCTCATTCATTCCCAAATAACAACATCTGGGCACGCTTAACAGCATGGATAAATAAACAAGCCCTATGGACACTAAATCCCCCGCACTCAATCACTTTCACTCCCTCTCCACCCGTTCCCCCCTCGCCATTCTGAAGGCTGCATGTTGCTGGTGTGGGACTGGCACATCAGCACTGATAGTGTGCATCCAATTAATTAACCAAACGTTATCTCATTAGTAATAGCCAGAAGACTAAAGCAAGTACACTCCCTTATAGTTGCAAACAACCTCTGGCCAAAAAACGAGCATGATTCTCTCCTCCTCTGTAACCTCTGTAATCTGTTGACGCTGAGTAGGAGGACAGAAACAGAGGCGTCTAAATGCTGTTTGGTCAAAGTGTCCATCGTTAAACAGCAATTCCTTGTAGCTCACATTTATTCCACAGCTTCTGCAGAATTAAACAGACCAGCAGCCTGCAGCACATCCTAATGACACCGTATCAGGAGGCAATCTAATGGTTTCTTTGTCTTTACGGTATCCGTCTTTGTGGACATCTGCAACATTTGCACAGTGCTGTAAGCAAAAGTCAGCACCATCTGACACGGTGCTGAATCCCTTGCATTCCTCAACACCTGTGCCTCAGTGTTATTTAAAGTACTCAGGGGCTCTGCACCAAACACCAGCCACAGGCTATTTGCTTGTGTGAGTGTGCATGTGCATGTGTGTCTGTAAGTGTGTGTGCATGCTTACGTACGTGTGTGTGCGTGCATGAGTGCGTGCGCGTGCATGCATGTGTATAACCTGGCTTCTTGAACATAGTAACCATGAGCAACCAACTACGCACAGACTAAGCAGGACTAAATAGGGTGGAAGGAAACCAGTTTTTGTGAATGAACAAATTTCATTCATTTCAAGTCAATTTCCTCTCCGAACTAAAGGCCACAATTATACTGGAAGAAAAGAAAATCCCCCCCCAAAAAATTGAATGCATAAATAGAAACTTGTCATCGGGGGAAAAAGACAGAAAAAGATGACTTTGATTTCACTCATGTTAAACGATTGTTTGGTTATGAATTTGTCCTTGACACCCCACAAAAAGAAAGACTTTTTGAGTTATCTTAAATCATTTCATTCTCTATGATTCTGTATTGTTGCTCTTTTGTATCTTTTAAGCATTATCTCTGTTTAGTTAATGAGATGTTGAAAAATCTTTACATATTTGATGCAAAAAGAGACAGACAAGCATAAAATGAAGCTTAACTCAGCTGTTCAATGTCCAAAACAAATCTTTGAACAAATCTTTTTTCAACAAGTAAATACTATTCGATCCTTTTGTGAAAACTCTAATAAAATTGTAATCAAGGGTATAATTTCACCAGAGGCATCTGAGGTTTTTTTCAAATTGTATTCATATTATTTGAAAAGTAGGCGCATCAGAGCTCCTGGTGCTCTTACGCTCACTCTATATTTTCAGTAAAATCACTTCACAAGTCACAAAGGAATTCAATTTCTAAGCAGCCATACTGGATCCATCTCAGATTTATGAGTTTGTTTGTCGAGGAGGCGCACAAAGGAACACATGCCCAATGGCCTCTTATCTAAAGTTGTAGCGTCATGGTGTGTAGGCGCTTATCATCCGACCGCAGCTCCTCAAGGTTCCGGCAGGAGTAGAAGGAAGTCACCTGATCTTCTTGGGGTATCTGCGAGTCAAATGGCCAATGTCAGTGACAGATTCCAGATCATGCTATTTGCATGCAATGCTGCGTTATTGTGTACGAGGCTGCGACTAAAGAGAGTAGATTATAGAAAGAGGGAGAAAAAAAAACAGTGTTCATGACAATGCAGTCAATCACCGACCTATTCACAATGCTGGCACATGACAAAGGCTGTCGCTCTGATTAGAGAGCGGAAAGTCGGCACATAATGAGGCAAACATGCTTATTCCTTGCACAAAATAATCAGAGAGAGAGACATTAATGAGTTCTGGTGTGCTATGTCTCAATTTAGTCATTGTGATCTATTCAGCGGTGATATTACCATGAAACACTCAGTGGAAGAAAACAATAAATAATAAAAGGAGGACAGCTATACGCACACACATAGCTGTACGTACAACTATGAATAACGAGAGGCCCCCAGTCCTGCTCAAAGTGAGCCAAGGCCTTGTTTGACCTGTGAGGGTATCATCACTTCGACCAGTGGTTTGAAACCTGGGGTCCCAGTTGAAGGGGCCACAGAGATCCCAGGGGGGCAAGAACTTGGTCTGCTCCAAAGTTGTCCAAATCAGATTTGCACATTTAAAACGCAACAAAAAACAGAAAAAAGCCTCTTTCTGGAATCCAGAACAGAAATGCTGTGAAACAGTAGAATAAAACCAAATACAGATGGACACACCGACTATAATGAGCATAAAAGTCACAGAAGCTTTCAGAATGAAAAAATAAAACAGTACTTTCCCATTTTTGCTCTGGACTTTGGATTTGTGTGTGAAAAATTACCGTGAGAACATCAATCCTGTCAATAAAGTGCTAAAAATTAAGGACATCATTGGATGGTTTTAGTGAAAGACAAACGCACTGTAAAAGTTGATCAAAGGGAACACCGCAGTGGGACCGAGGGAGCTGCAGACAGTGCTGCATAAACGGCTGTCGAATCTGGACTGATTCTCTTACAGTGTCAAAAGACCGCTCCAGCAGGACAAGGACATCTGGGAGCAAATTCTCCCTCTAACAGTGTCCTTTCAATTAGATGAACCCTAATTGAAAGGACACTGAGCTCGGCTCCTAATATTACACACTGAAGAGCAGGACTCCATGTCCGTAAACAGTGGGCCAGTGAAAAGAGAGCGAGTGTGTGTGGAGTTTGGAGTTTGGCTCAAATTTTCGGTCTGCTGCGTCCGAGGTTTGAATGTTCGAGATGTCTTTTGGGGTGCTGTTGGTCTCCTGGAGTGTTACACACCACAGATCTTTATTATTATCGTGACAAAAAACAAACCCAACTGTCTTAATGGTGGAAAAAGAAAAAAATATCCTCAATTCTGACTGTGCAAACGATCTTCTCATTTTTATGCTCTTTATTGGGCACGGCTGCTCAAATTGACGCTGTTTCTTCCGTCATGCAGTGGCAAGATTCCCTATCTTTTATTTTTACATAAAACCCTCGGCAGTGTTTTTAACTCCTCGCCTCATTTGCTGTCCCTGGCCGGGAATTACCCGCCAATAATATGGCAGTGCTGGAGTTGCGGGGATCAGCTCAGGACCTCAAGTGGTCTTTCAATCAGGCTTTGTCTCTGCATTTTCTCAAACAGCAGGTATACGGAGATTAGCAGGGAAAATGGCTGATTCAAATTATCTTGCACTGCCCACTGGGGCCACTGATTGTACCAATCTACATGCAAATGGTCATGTTTATTATACCAAGGGAATAGCAAAAGCACAAAGTGCCCTTGATTAACAACTATAAATATATATATATATATATATATATATATATATATATATATATATATATACACACACACACACACACACACACACACA
>JAUESF010000001.1:18621813-18639467 GCA_032274765.1 Malacoctenus tetranemus | reverse complement strand
ACACACACACACACACACACACACACATATATATATATATACGCATCAATGTTGCATGGGCAAATGCACATATCCATAAATCACTTTAGTCCCACAAAAATCACTTGTTATTCTTACATGGGAAAAAACAAAAGCGCCATGAATGACATTGTGATTACCATGTCTTCATGACAATCATTTCTCTCCTACAAATGCAAAATGTCACATAAATAGTAGGTCTGTAACTCGGCCCTGCACTCCACGCAGCACGCCGTGCACATGTGCGCGGCGCTCTCCCGCTCCACCATATCTCTTCCTTAACAGCTCCCCAGATGTCTGCTCACTCAGCTACAATCTCATTTGAGGAATTCATCTTGCCGTCTCCCGGGTACCATGTATTATTGCTCTCTGTGGTTCCTCATGCAACTATGATAATGTGTGTCTTGGTTAGACTCCTCACATGCCAATTATGGAGGCCTGTTATTGTGATGGACTCTACATTTGTGCAGAAGAGTGACTGACTTCCTTTTTCGGCTTGCGGCTTTTTCTCACACCGTCTATCCGAATGTGTCTTCAGTGCGACGCCCCAGCGGTTAGACGGCTACGCTTGGCGAAGCATATGAACATGTTCACATTCAGCAAACTTTTAAACAATTTGGATCGCATTTGACTTCAAGAACTCACAAAGTTGTTTTTTTTTTTTAAATGCAAATATTCCAAAAAATAACATCTTTGGCCTTTTCCTCTTGAAAAAAGATCAGATTTCCTTTCTGTGATAAAGGCCAAAATTTAAGTACTGTATTGACATTAAGAAATAAGCCAGATGTATAAATATTCATTGCTATGTGGTGTTATATATTCGGACAATTACATCAAAATAGAAATGGCCTTGACAAACGTTGTGTTTATCCACTGCAAACTTACATTATTCAAATTTGAACCTTTTTGCTGCTTTTTTATAAAAAATCCAAAACTTTGCAGAATCTAACTCAATAAATTAACAGATTGGACTCAAACTGACATCTTCAACTGGACTTCTGATCATAACCAGCCAGTCTTCAAGGTGGACACTGAAACATTTGAACCCATCGATAAAGGTCAAAGACACGACACAATCAACCAAGGTGCTAACAATACATCTCCATAACAAAAGGTCTTTTAATTCAGTGTTGGAGAAACCAAATTAATATTTATCGATTTACATTTTTCGAGTATTGGATATGTGCTCAGTCAAATTGCTTACATTAACACATTCACAGAAAAAGAGGCTGTAAAAGCGAGCAGTGGATTTCTGCAGTTGCTGCCGCTCCCGTCATAAGCTACTGCTCTCTAAAAAGTACTCTCAGATTCTCGGAGTTAAAAATGAGTGAGGAGGAAAACATGTCCATGCAGGGGTTTGAAGGGGAAAAAAGAAGCCCTTTGAAATATGAAAGATCCTACCCACCAGCCAATTAGTTGTTTGTGAGGCAAAAGAACAAATTAGGACAAATAGTTATCATTTTCTCTTTTAGGACCAAAAACAGACGAATTCATTACCAATTGAAGCCTGAAGTACAAACATACACAGAACGATGGTTTCTTCCAAAAAAAAGGGGGGGGGGCATTCAAAAGAGACGAATGCTTCATGGCAGCGTTGCATTACATTTCATGCATTATGCATGTTTGTTTGTTTGTTTCACCTCCCTACCAAATAAGGTTTTAACAAATATCCCATGCAACACTCGAGTGTTTGAATTATAATGTCTGAACGGTGATGTATGATCATCAGAGAAGTATCCAGATGGTCGCCATGAGCTCGAGAAGAAATATGATTCGTTGTGATACAAAATGACCTCCAACATTTCAGAGTTGAGGAAGTAATGAAATGACAGTAACTCGATCAACGGTGAACGTCGCTCGTGCAAATGCATATCGTCAAAATGAGATCACCAAGATGAGGAGTTGCCAGATTTGTTGGTTTTGTCACTTGGTGCAACACTGCAGTGTCTTATGCATGTATTCCTAGCAAAGACCAAATATGTGTACATGTCGAGGAAGTAAGGCTCTTCAAATATTACCTATTCTTCCAAGATCCTTATTTTGGTGTAATTTCCTGTTGGCTGGTCATGTAGCACCATCGGAGAGCAGTTCAAGAAGAGTTCAGTGTGATGTGTCTGACTGTGCTTTTGGCTTTTTTATTTTTTTTTTTTGATAAGTGTTCAAGGGCAGTTTTGGAGGTTGGTCATCCTGATTTTAAGCATTTTGGAGAAGCGTTCAAGGACAGTTCAGAATAATGGTCATCCTGATTTAGGCAGTTGTAGAGAGGTGTTTGAAGGACAGCTCAGCGAGTTGATCGTTTGTGATTTTAGCAATTTTTTGAAGAGGTTCAAGTGGAATTCTGAGTGTCAGTCATCTGCTTTTGTGGAAAAACCCACATTCCAGTAATTGATTTGTATAATTGCAATGGGAAAGAAATGACTTACTAGTTGAAAATATTTAATTGTGTAGCTTCGATACAAGTTGACACAAGTTGAGCAAAAATAAAACCTGTGATGATTCAATATCAAATTACTTTGTCAATAACTTTGTTATCATAAAAACACCCTAAAGTTTTGGGATGTTAGCTTCTAATCACCGACTCCTCATCTGAAATAAGTTAGTTAAAAGAGTAGAACAGTGTGTTGCGAATCTACTGATGTCGATGGTGCTTTCATGCTAATAACTAGTTGCAGAAAAAAAAAGTGTCAGACATCATAATTTATTCAGATGATTGAGACTCATGTATGGAAGAACAAAGAGAAACAGAAGACGAAAGTTAGTTTGGGATGCTTAATTGCTGGAGGAATATTAGGCGGCATCACAGCAGCCGAGTGCCATCTCTTATTTGTGTATTGTTTATGTACAGTATATTTTTAGGCCGGGTAAATTTCTCTGTGGACCCACATGACATCGCACAAAGAGAACTTATTCAGCCTGTCATCCTTTTCAAGATCTGTAGCCGCCCCTCCTTCAGTCTTCCTGCTCCCTCAAGCGCAGCTCATTCATGTTTCAGACATGCTGCTGGTTGGTCCGCAGGATTTACTTGTCCCAGCTCTCATAACCTGAAGCCCGCATGTACCAACGAGCCTTTATAAGTGCAGAAAAACAGCTGCTATCTGTTCCACAGGCTGATGGCTTTTTTCTTCCACTCTTTATTGCAATAAAGTAGTTAAGGTGGCTTGAAAAGTCCCTAAATCCAGGCTCAAGGTTGAACACTCCATTTTGAGTTGATGGTGAGTGCTTTTATTTCAACATTGTCTCCTCAAAAATTACATCCATTTTCCACCAATCTTTTCACCATTAGCTTTAGCAAGGAATGGTCTTGGCTATGTCCACCAGCAACATTTTTCTTGGCAATTCGCTCTAACTTTTTTTTTTATCACCAACCTTAGTTGACAAGTGATATTTAGGCTCACTGCAACATCAGAAACAGGGTTTTCAGAGGTGAATATTCAGAAAAAATATATAAATATAAGAATATAAAATTAAAACTTTATGAATACCATTTTTCATTGCACTATTAGACTGCTTTTCTAGACTCTACACTGCTTCATTCGTTTTTGAGTCTAACTTTGACACACTGATGACCAAAATCTTTTGACGTGAGCTACAAACACAACACAGCATTCAAGGCAAACAAGGCAACAGCAAGCCAACTTCTTGGCCGTATTGAAAGCTACATGCAACCCAACATCATTTTTTATGTACACCTCTTTCTATCAGATTATTGGCTAGCAGTTTCAACTCGATTTTTCTGCTCATTTCGTATCCAAGTAGTAATTTAAAAAACACTGAATCTCTTGAAAGAAGATCAAAAAATGGAGCAAGTGCAACTGGGTGCAAAAAAAGCTCAAAAGTTTTGTTTGTGTGGACACAGTTTAACATGTTGTTTCTTCTGCATTGAGATTTCCGATGCACACAGCACCTCCTCATGGCAATATGGGGGAGCTCCACTGATCTGATTCTTGAAATATGTCCAGTGCTCCAAAAGTTCATAGCACAGGTCCTCATATTCACACTTTGTTGTTGTTCCTGTTTTCCAGATGGCCCCCTGGGACCACGCGGCCTAGTGGAAGCTACAGAGATGTGCACGCAGGAGTGCCTTGTCCTGGGACATTCAGATAACTGCTGGATGCCGCCAACGCTGGGAACATACCAGCAGCCCAAGTCACCTGTGTCCAGCTTTAGTTCTCAGAGGGAGTGGGGTCCCAAGGACAAACTCCTCAATGGACACACTCTGACCAGAGCCTGGAAAAACGAGAGCGGGCGGTCGGAGCATTTCGGTGACCGGAAGCAGTTTGGGAGCGGGGAAGGACATTTCACCAGCAGTGGCATGGCTGATATTCCACTGGTGAGTCTGAAGTCGTGCCAGCCAGCCTCCTGCCCGGACAGCCCCAAGGACCAGCAGCTATAAGAGGGACACTGCTTCTGTGCTGCGAGACGTCCTTTCACCCGGACACCGTAAACAGGCTGAGGGGCTCGTCCGAGCTCCTCTCCCGCTTTTCTCATTTTCGTTTTCTTTCCTGTTTCATCTCTTCCCACTTCGGTTGATGCTTCTGCAGTGTGATAGCCACAAGTACCATGTTGGCCACAAAATAATGCTTTTGCTGTGTTCTCTACGATTCAACTTTACTATGACTCTAAAGGAGACTTTTTTGTGATCCTCCATGGATTTCTTCAATGTTCAGTCACATTTTTCTGTCCACTTCATGTGTGGATTGGACAAGTGGAGGAAGGGACATTCATTAACGGAGAGAAAATGAGAACAAATCACGAGAAAAAAAAGAAAAAACCTCCAATGGATGACCAATATATACAAATATTTGTGGTGTGGTTGTTATTGAGTTGTTCAGGACTATATTAATCGACACAATCAAAGAAAATGGAAATACATTTAAGAGAGTGTTGTTCTGATAACACTGTTCGTGGACACTTGTTTATTCTGTCATTGTCTGTGTGTTTGTAAATAAGACTTATTAACCACTTCCATGTATCTGTAATATCCACACTGAATAGGACAGTTCTAGGCTGTTGTCATCATAAAGGCTTGTCATCAGGAATTGGACAACAGGACAGAGATCTCCAATACTGCATCACATGGAGACCTTTAGACCTGAATCTTTACAAACCACAGTTTGTTTGTATTTTTGTTTCTTTTGGAAAAAAAAACTCCTGTCCCACAATATACTGAGTGTTGCCCATAGTTCATGATCATTTAATGCAAAACCACAGGCAGACCTTTTTTTAAGGAGAACATTTTGTATGAACGATGTCAGTGCTCAATATGTGCATTATAAAAACGACAAGCTCTGAAAGCTCTCCTCTATAAGCGGACTTTGAAAGTGTTCAGTACAATTAAATAGCAATATATTTGTAAATGGCTAAATGTTTTATCTAACGTTGATCTTATTACTGTATAGATTTTATTCAAATTGTGATTCAACTGAGTGCAACTCCTCAGTTGTACCTGCAATTTATTGACATATGTGTATATATCTCTATATATTATTATTTCCACACAGACTATTATTTTCCATACATAATAAGCGATCACAGGTAAAGAAATACACTTAAATCACTGTGCCCTCATGGTGTTTCTCCAAACACTGAATTGTGCTTATTGAAAAAGACAAAAAAACGTGTTGGCTACTAAATATTCTGTCTGATCAGATGCCTTACACATTGAATGTTTGCCAAATTTCGTGACATGATTACACGGACGTTCAAAAGTGCAAAAATCAAGCCGTCGATACTGAAGATGAACACAAAGGCATGTGCAAATATTGCGTGAGCTGTGAAGGGTCATCTGTCATTCCACTGTCTGAAAAGGTTTGTTTTATTCCACAGCATGGAAGGCAAATTACACAATGGAACAGCATGCTAAACGATATAGCTTTTTAAAAAGATTTACCTTGATCATTTTTTTGGTGTCATTTGATTCTGTTGGAATAGAGTTGATTTGTGCATTAAGGAGACATTTGGTTTGTGAAGCACTTACATATTTATGTCACAATATAAAGAAGTTAAGTGGGATTGGAGTGATTTGCTTATCGCAGTATGTTTGTCAGTTGTGAGGGTGTTTGACATCACAGGTACTGAAACAGTTAATCCTTGTTACTACTCTACAGGTATTCAGCTACTGCAATAAATGTTTTAATTACGTGTATGCTTACTTTGTGTACAGGATGATCGCTTCAGGGGATCCGTGTTACTGTCAGCTGTGACACTTCAGTGCCGAACAATTTATTCAAAAAAAGAAGAAAAAAACGGGAACATTAAAGATGCCAGCGATTTATGTTGAGAGCACAACACTTTTATGAGGTGCAATCAAGCTCCTCATCATTTTCCCAGTCAGTCTCTTCCTTAAAGGACATTCGGATCCCTCAATTTTATCGAATAATATTTAATCACTTTAGCTTTTTTCTTACTTGCTTTATCATTTTGAAACAAAAAAAGACACAGAAGTTGTTGGAATGCGAAAAAGCTGCTTTCTCTTGAGCGCTCGTTGTTTTGGCTTTTGCTTTATTTTACATTTTCTGTTCTCACTAAAAATAAAACCCTCCTCAAAAACATGACTCTGAGGGTCACTGCAGCTGACAAACTGTCCATGACAAAAACTAATCCTGAGGGGAGTCGTTCCATTCAGGGACATTTTTGGAAACCGGATACCAAGAAAATAAACAGTCCAGAGCAAAGTCAAGAAAAGTTCGAGATCAGCTCTTTTTTCCAAATGCACTTTGATCCTGAAATTGACATATTACAAATGCACTTTAAATCCTTTCTGTCTTACTCACCAAAAACCATAAAAGGACCCTGCTTTCTTTAAGAGTGTGACTCAACGAGAATCATAAGAGAAAAAAGCACTTGACCTTGTGGCAGCCGAGCAAAGATGAACCCGACAACTGATGGCACGACTCTACAGAATGCAAGCAAAGTCAACGAGCTTCATCCTCTAACCACTTCCAATGTGCATGTGAATAACATGAAAAGGATCAGTCAAGAAGTGCAAACTATAAGAAGAACTGCAAGAAAACCTCTGCAGTTGCTACAGGGACAAAACGATGGTCTGAAACATCACCTCAAAGCCTGTTGATTTTAAACGTGCTTGAATTAGCAAGTTCAGTTTATACATAAACTCAAATCAACAGCTGTCAGAAGTGACAACTTGAACAAATTAAACCTCCTTTAAATCTTTTTTTGAGGCTCACTTCCTAGTTTGATACAATATTGTTGGAGACATTTGTGGGTTGGTACCAAGAGACCACCTGGTTCCCTGTAAACTCACACTCACAAACCACCATGAGAGTCTCAAACACGTGCAGGCAACATGCTTGGATTTTCTGTGCCATGCAGGCATGTAGATGTACAAATGAAAAGTATGTTTCTCTGATAAGGAGAAGAATGGAATAGATGTTCTAACTTTCTGCGTAGAAAAAAAATCCAGGTTCAGTTGCAGAATTCCTAAACAGTGAGGAGCCCAGAGATCAGAACCTAGAAGGTGAATTGTTGTTGCTCCTCAGGCAGAGGAGCAGCAGCCATGCTGACTGCGAGGAAAAACTGTGGCACCCTGAATATCCTGGGGGGAAGTTTCAAAATAACTCTTTCATTGTAGATAACTGTAGAGGTACTACAAAAGGTAGACGCACGGAAATCTCCAACCGAAAGCCCCAACCGTGACTGAAAAGCGCTACACCTTACATAATAAGCTGCTCGTACTAAACAACGAGCAGCAATATGGGGATTTCTAAAACGTTTGAATCAGTTTTTTAATCAGATTTGAAGAGGACCTCTGTGGGATCACTGAAAAACAGTCCAACTGGGTCAAACGTCAGTCCTGACTGTCTCATTGAGACACTGCAGTGTTTTGGTTTTTGCAGACTTGTTGTGCCTGCTGATCATTTAGAAGTGACATCAGTCACATAGAGAGAGATCCATTGAGAAATAATTTCCCAGTGCCTTTAAAGTTGCCTATTTTTCCATTTTTCCCCCAGTTGCCCAAATATGTGCAAAGGCCATTCCCATATGCATCGCATATGCTTTACATAGTAAAGTGAATATATCATCACATGGGTTTTTTATGCAGAGTTCTCGAGTTATCTCCATCATTCTCCCCAAATGTCTGGATCACACTGCAGTCTTCATCAAGCCACAAGCAATCAGACGCAAATTTGCATGCTACCACTGGCCAGTAATGAAGAGGCCAAGTGCCCAGTATAACTGGTGAAGTAATTATATTTCCTTTATTCTTCTAGGTTTCTCTTTCTCACTGTAACCTCATTTGATATATTTATCAGCTGTCACCCAACAGACCTGCTTAAATTCCTCCTTGCCATGCTAGCTATCGACTGGTGCAAGAATAGTTTCTGAGAGGCTTCAAAGCTAATTGCCTTGGAAGTGTGAGGGGAAGTAAATTAGTGTCACGCCACAACCAAGGAAAAAAAAAGTTCCCAATCGCATTTGCTTTTTATATGGCTTTGAGAATATTTTTCAGACAGGGAAGCCTCTGTGCACAAAGTGGAACAGAGTGACTGTTCAGCAGGGAATCAGTCACACAGAAGGCAAGCACATCAGACAGAGAGGAGTCTCCGTGAAGATACAGTAGACAGACACAGTACTATCTACATATTTTGCAGGCCATATTCACAGATAATAAGAGCACAAATTAATCTTACGCCACTCCAACTGCTCGAGTTATTTTAATTCGACTTCAGGAATGTGGGAGGATTCAGTCTGGATCTTAACCAGCCGAGCGAACCTCGTGGCCTGGTGAGCCTAAATATCTCCAGCCAGGAGGGCTTCCTGTTTGGCGCACTGGAAGAGGAGCTCTGTGGGAGACCGAGATCTGAGAGTGATTTCAGAGGAGCTGTAAAAGGAGCAGCTTTCTCTGTAGATCGCAGTCAAATGAAGGTAAGAGAGGAACAATCCTCAAGCGGATAACCCCAAAGTGTCTTCTTAGACCAGACAGCTTCCTTTCTCTTCCTCACTCAAACAACACACATTTGCGAGCCTACCGCCATCGTTCACTTGTAAGTCGACCTCGTGTTTAAGTTCATGGATTTTTTGGAGGGTAAAAAAATTGGCCTGCAATTTTCAGGAGAAACCCTGAACTCATGTCAGGTCTGGTTGGAGACATCAATTTAAGGACACACTCTAAAACTCAGAAAAACTTTTCTCCTTTTTCACCACAAAGCCAAATATCAGACGTCTTCCTCGTCAGTGATTCCAAATACATATGTATGTTTTTAAACTTTACTGAAAAACAGTGTACACAGCATCAGTTATTGTCACTGTGATATTTGTCGATATGAAAAATTTGAGTTGCAGAGCTGTTTCGACAACGTGGGTGTATTTTCTTGTCCACACCTCACAGCACAACCTTCAGTGATGCTCGGGTGCCCCCCTGAAGCTAAAGAACTGGGCGTTCTGTGCAACAGTACAGACCTAATGGTCTCCATTTAAATAAACAGCAAGTCCATATATATTCACTTTATACACCGCCCAGAGAAAAAGGTGGCCGACCAAATGAAACATGAAGGTCAGTGGAAAAGATGATGAGAGAACATGAACTGTCATGCAATAGCCACTGCAATAACTATGACAGATTAAGAGTCTGTCAGGAGAAATTGTACCTTGGCCAGCTCCTCTTACTCTGACCTTATACTGCAAATCTGAATCATTTGAGTTATTGCATTCGCAGAGGTCAGTGTGAAATACTGTAGGTCAAAGCTGAATACTGAGCACTTCTTATAAAGAGTCTTCACCTACTGCTGTATCAGGGAGAATCTGAAAAACAAGGCGACTTGAAACCAGTTCAGCAGCTTCTGCGAGGCCCCGCTAACAGGAAGTGATGGTGGGAAATTGAATTGGTTGAAACAGTCGACAAAAAAGGTTGACCAAAGCACAGGGATCAGCCGTAATAATATGACCACTGACAAGTAATGCAATCAACACTGACCATGTCTTCAGCACATCACCTGTTGTTACCTGTTGGCAATATCTGAGGCAAGAATTAACATTTTAAACCAAACGATGATGTTTTTACTCTCAGGTTTGGATCCTGTTTGACAAGATCCCAATTATGATGATGAGACAAGCTGCTGAAAGCATCTTCAAACCAGCACTCCCGTTCCAGTCAGTATTCAGGTGTTATTTTGATGTAACTGATCTTAGTTTTTGTCCATGTTGAAGAAAAACAATGTAAATAATGCACAACATTGTGTGGTGGTCAGCACTCCTGCCTCATGATGAGTTCCCTGGTTCAAGTCCAAGCTGGAAGGTCTTTCAGTGTGTGATTCGCACAGTCCAAAAACATGCATATGAGGTGAACTGGTGACTTTTAAAGGCTCATACATGTGAATGTGTCCCTTCTGTCTTTGCCTTGTGATGGATGGGCCAACTGCCCACGGTTTGCTCTGCCTTTTGTCCAATGTCAGCAAAGATAAAGTCGAGTGTTTCACAACTTCGGGTTGAATAAAGCATTATTAAAGAGACAGAGGTGGGACTCCTGGATAGGAGAGGGGAAGCAGCAAAGGCTTTACCTCAGGTTGTCAAATTAAAGGTTAGAGGTGCACGTCTCAAATAGTTTTGGGTGTCAGTGAGAGTGTGAGTTTCTGCCTGTCTTTGGCTTCGCTGTAATGAGGGGGTCCAGCGCCTTGCTTAGAGCCAGTTCAGGGGGCTCCAGGGAGATAAATAAGAATTGGATGCCAATGGTTTAGAAAATAGAAAAGTCTGTGGTTTTATTAGAAAAAAAACCCATGGGAGTTATTTTGCTGTTTATCCAGTGCTCAAAATTGATCCAGCGCTCATAGATTTAGTGCACCGTTGTACTAAAAGTTTGAGATAATTAAATTGCAAAATCATCTGATTTCAATTTACCACAAGATGACTAATCAATCTAATGTTTTATCTCGTCTTTTCAACAGCATTTTCTGCCTTTATTCAACAGCGTCTGTTGAGGCAGACAAGAACAGCAGAGCGCGCGCGCACAGGAGGGGTGTGCAGCAGTGGGGCGGGGGAGGGGGCTGCAAGGAACTCTTCAGGGGACTTTGCTGCTCCGGGTATTTGCACGTGTGTGGCACAAACTGTGGCCACTCAGCTACCAGGTTCCCTCTGCATCAGAAGCCTTTTTATGATCTGATGCCCCCCCGTCTGTCATAACATATCAACTCTGTGCCATCGAAGACTGAATCTGAGACAAAACGGTTGGATTTACAAGGGGAAAAAAAACAACAACCTCCCTGTCAGATATAATTCATTTCTTCTGTTTTTCAGATTGAAATCCTCCTTCTTTCATTCAGCCAGTTCTTTTCAAACAACACCTTCGCCGCCCGCCTGGCCCTGTGGACACAGTCAGATGTAATAACGATAAACCTATTCATCCTCCAACTGATAAAAATGAGTTTTAAGATGTAGTTGAAAAGACCTTAATGATGTGGTTAAGCCGGAGCCCCACAGTCAGATCACTGTGGGGCTTAGGAGCCCTGATAGCAAAGGCGCTATTCTCCCAGGTCTTAGATGTAGACACCAGAACAATCAACAGGTTCTTGTCAGAGGATCTCTGGCTGTGCACAGGTTGGCAGGAGGAGGAAGAAATCTGGAGGACGGCTATAAAAAAAGAGAAGCTTCAAACATTATCAATAAATTGGTGATGGGAGCAGAAAAAAATGGATCATCACCAATCAAACTGAAGAACAAACGCCTATCAGAGGTTGGATGCTCCTTCAATTCAACTTTATCCGGGCTGATCCCAGCCGACAGGTAGGAGGCAATCTGGACACGTCAGCGGTCCATCATGGGGAAAAAGAGACACACAGCTGCCCTCCGGTCAGGAAGGGATGAAGTGAAAAAGCATTTTTCTGATGAATTTGCATGCAGCGTTGGGCCATTTCATGATGGGGCGGGGCCAATTCGTTCAAGCACAAAGTGGGTGGGGCCAATGCATTTATGTGTAAATGCCACTGCATTCACACATGACATGGAATTTAGCCACTGTCACTGCCTCTGTGTGTTTGCTTTGAGAAATTTGAGGCACACAGACACACACCCACTCTCAGAGGCTTTGGCCAGAAGCACAGGTACCAGTGGCAGATGGACGTCCCCTTTTATATCCTTTTTACTTTTCCTTTGAGTCTCTTTTTGTCCTCCAATCAGAACTACAATATTTTTGTTGCCATTTATGCTTTTTGGTTTTAGCTCTTGTTCTAACTGCTTTAACTATCAAGTCTTTAATTTTACTAACCTCATCATGCGACAGTATTACGTTTTTAACTGAGCACCAGACTGTGTTGTCCTTGAGAGTCATGCTGCTCCGAAAGTCCTGCCAGATCGGACACACTAAACTCCCCAGAATGAAACAGGTGGTTGTAACACAGTTTTAAATAATTCTTTCATTTCCTTGTTCCCTTGTGAAAATGAAATTTTTGTCATCAGGCCACTGTCATGATACTAAAACTAAACTGTTTGGTTTGAAATGATTAAATACAACATTACTTTATATGTAGAAACTGAAGCTTTGGCTCCTATTTATTTCTTTACAGAACAATTAAATGAAAGATGACTTGTCACTGTATTCTGTAGAGTAAAATATTCATATTTTTGGGTTGTCAACCTTTTAGTGTTGGACTGTTTTGTTTACCTCCACCAGCAAAGTTAACATACTGCTTTCCAGTTTGTCCAAAACTCTGCTCATAAACCCAAATGTGTTTGTAGCCACTGGAGCACCTGCTTGTTTCCCACTGACTCCCTGAGAAATCATCGATTGACTAGTACGGTTTGTAAAGTGCGTACAAATTGTACCAATTATTTAGTGACTGCTTGCAGCCTTGAGCCACACAACTAAATTTCACTGATCCAAATGAAGCAGACTGCTACTTCTGGTCTCTATCAAATAGATCAAAGACACTTTGAAAGAACAATGTAATAATGTAATATACAATATGTGTACTTTACGGTTTTATCTGTACTTCTAATCTTACAGCTGCTGCGTCAGACTTTGATCTGAATTCAGTTGTCTTTATTGAACGAGTTGCGGTGGCTTCCCACATTCTGCTGCTTTGTATTGGCATTTTGTAAACAGGAACATCTCAAAAGATAAGAAAACAAAGGAAAAGTCGGCACATTGTTTATTCCAATCAGTGAAACCTCTCAGCATTGTTTTTGATGGGCTTCATATGAACTTTTGGAAATGAGTTTTGAGATTATTCTTTTATCTCAAAGTGATTGATACTGATAGTACATAGGGATCGGATTGTGTGAAACCACTGAGATCTTTTCAGCCACTTTGTCTAAGTTAGTTTACACAATTGGAAGCTGTTCCACCTCTTGATCTCCACGTGAGTTGGAAGCAGCCTTCAGTGGACCACAGGTTGAAAAAGTAATTGAGAGAATCAAAGGTCACAGATGGTAAACTGCGCACGGATTTCTGTGCATAATTTTGTTTAAATAATTGTGGGTGAATATCTGTAGATCTTTTAAATTCAATTGTTTCTTTGTTTTTTTTTAATGAACTTCAGTGCAATTCATTGCCTTTGGCCGGCAAACACATGAAGTTATTTTGTGTCTACAACATCACATTTTCATAGTCAGATTTCATGTTACAACAGCTTGTGTGAGCCTCATAATGTTAATATTTTTAAGTGAGCTGAAGCACTTATTAAATTGTTTTGCTTACTGGGGGTCATTACTACAACAATAACAATCAAAAGACACTTGACACTGGAAAAAATATTTGAGAAAAAAAGGCTTCATTAAAAAACTTCATTAATTTCTATGAGAAGCACCTGAATAAAAACATAAAAAGACATATATGTGTGGACCTAGTGACAAAAAAGCATGTGGCAGTTGATATTTAGGTACCAGAGGACAGTTTACTGTCTAAAATGTGATTTAATCTTACTTTTTCTTCATGTTGTTATTGTGAAGAAGATTGCTTTCATTGCTGCAACCAGAAAAAGAAAAAGAAATCTGAAAACTGGACAGCTCATGAAACCGTTTCCAGAAAATCCCTGACTGTTTCATCTGGAGTTAATGCCTGAGTGAGGATCAATGACTGCTCTACTTTATGGGAGAGCCATTCCCTGCACCCAAAGGCCATTTAAAGAGAGATCTGATGGTTTCAGCCTGTCTTGGTCCTTCCAGAAATCTGATCCACATGGGCACAACAGACACATCTGTATGGATTGCTCCCGCAAAGCCAATCAAGGAACAAACACTCTGCCAATATTCCCTCCAGATGAGGACTGGGCTCTCAACAGAGGACTGAGATGAAAGAGAGAAAGCAGAGAGGTATTGTTGATTAACCCCTGTACTCGCTAGTAAATCTGTACACAAGAAAGGAAAAACCCAGGCGCCAGCACAGGGCTCTTACATGTCCGCCATGGCCATCTTGAAAGGATTCTTGTCAGCACCAGTTGTCTTTCGATGCAGCGTGCTGGAAGAGGTTGTAGCCCAGTTTGTTTCTCACCCTTTATGGACTCTTCCGCGGTGCCATGTAATGACCAAAACCACTCTCACTGCTCTGATGCTGAGAGGAGCATCGCTGGCCGGTGGGTTCAGTTATGTGACTGGGGGGGAGCGAAGACAAATGCAACACCTACAAAACACTTAAAACTCATCCGAATTGAATTTACACCTACAAAGCTGAAGTAAACTTTTCTGGTTTGCTTTCTTCTTCATGTGATTTTGTTTGAGGCCAATTAGAGGTTTATTTAGTGCCAACTATGATGGATTTTGCTGATTTTTTTGTGTGATAGATGAAGATGACACTAATTTATACTGCTGGGTTGAGAAACTAACAAAGTGAAGACATGCAGGTATGTAAAATGATTCATTCGTAGCATAAGTGTGAAAACTGTATTTCAAAAATATATTTTGATAGCGTTGAAAAGAGTTTTACAAAAAGAAAAAAAAAGAAAAAGTAAACCTTCAGTGTTAAGCAAATAATGCATTAAACAGCCTGTGTATGAATAATTATCTTAATATATTTACTCATTGGTTTCAGCACTGGTCATTTGCTAATTTGCAATGTGAAACATTATGTGTTGTGTAGGTGTGCAACAGATGGAAAGTTGTACAATCAGCTGGAAAATTTGCTGCAAAGTCCAATTCAACTATCTAATGCCAGTTAGTTAATTTTCCATTATATTTTCTGTGGATAAAACTAATAATTTCTTTTTTTCAATTACCGAACGTTATGCTTTCTATGCAATCAAGTCCAATTAGGAAATACTCAATATAAATTTTTTGAAATATAATCAGTCATAAAACTGGAGTGAACCCAAATGCACATCGTGAGAGGAGCTGTGTCCAGATCTACTGTAGAACAAAGCAAAAACAACCAGAATAATCGAATAATCCAATGAATGCAGCAGAGTCCAGGGAGGAGAAATAAAACCTAAACACCATGCAAACTAAATGTTGTCTGAGACTCAGAAGCAAAACCAGAATCCAGTGAAAAGGGATAAAAAAACAAAGAAAAACTGGCAAAGCAGAAATCAGATTGGCAGTCCGACACAAAGACAGTCACAATAATCCTAAAAGGGCAGGCGAGACTCGTGGTCAGCCAGAAAACGGTCGGCAACAAGGAACTAGGAACAGGGGCAAAGGCGAGATCGACTGGTGGGGAACATGAGCACACGAATTTGCAATGACAGACGGAAAATGAAGCACAAAAATGCTTCCATTTTCTGACAGTATTTAATTACTTTTCTGTAATAATGTCAGCAAGAGTTGGGTTTTTCAAGGCCGAGGCTTAAATCCAAACAGTGTGATTATGAGAAATGTGAAGCAGTCGAAGTTTGATGGCATATATTGGCTTTCACAGGTTATTCAAACTAGAGCACGGCTACTTATTCATGTATTCTGTGACTGTCACTAACTTCCTCTTGTTAGTTTGGCAGAACTGGGAGAAAATGAGGAAGTTAACACATCTGGTCACTTCCTCCAACAAAGGGTTATTCCACACACATCCCACAAGTAAAAGAATGCTGCGAGCATTGTAACGGAGCAACTGAATCTGAGCAGTAATTGATATTTCATTACGTCGCCCACTCCGATGACTATCCTTTATAAACTACTGCTTCAATCAAGATCTCCTCTTTCAGACACAGTCCTCATAATTGAAACCAAAATTTCACTTTCTTCCACCACCTGCCGACATTTGAAATGCTCCCTGTCATGTCACCTTTTGGCTGAATTAGAATGGAATTAGCTGTAATTGTGCTGGCTTTGGGGATTATTTTACCTAATGTAAGGTCTTTTGAACACCTGAAAGACAGGACAGAGATAAGCGATTTCCATTAAAATTCTTATGAAAAGGCCGCGGTTGAGCATTACTAGAAATAAGAGCTTTTAGTCTTTCACTGGCTAATAATTGGACAAGGAATTTTCGGTGACTTTCTCTGTGACATTTGATTTGGAGAAGATTGATAAATTAAGATTCAAAACAGACGTGGAAGCCTCAGCATGGAACAGCGGGACTGATGACTGTAAAATGTTCATTCACTGTGTCTTGCCATGCAGGATTTTTTTTGGCACACTTTTAACTAAATGCAGCTCAAGGACATCGCAAAGAAAATGTTCATTAAGCCTTTAACAAGCTAAATGACGGAGCAAACGTGTCTTCCTTTTTTTCAGACGATGAGAGGTATTTCTAAAGCGCTGTAATGTGTCTCATTACTCGTAATGCTGAGGGAAAACTTGTCCTACCGAACTTGATATTATTATTATTGATATTATTGATGCTTTAACCCTGAACAAAGGAATCATGACTCGATAAAGTGTTTCAACGTTGAAATGTGTCTTTGAATCAATCACTGTCCATCAAACATGGAGTTCATGGATAAATGTGAGAAATGTCAGTTGAATTAGGAACACATGTCAAGAGCAGATCTCTACAACTCAATGACATGTACAAAGAGATATTGATTCTTCTCCTTGGCAATGAAACATCTCCTATGCCCTGTTTCTGTCACTAGATCTCTAATGAAAGAGTAAGAGGAGGCGTTCGAGTTAACCTGTAACCATAATGCCATTACTTGCCTTGTTAGTGACCGATTACTGACGGAAAAGTATACATGTAACAGAGGTGCACATATATTGTACTGTATTGACTGTTAATAGGCAGTTAATCAAATTTAATTGATTTACAAAAGAAGCTTCAAGAATCAGTTAAAATGTTTGCCATATCCCTAAAAAGCCAGATCCCTAAAAAGCAACAGCGGAGATTTGCAGGGAGATGATTCGGAAGACAGATGGTCTCCGGGTGACTTTTTATCTGTGACCGTTAAGTGACCCATTCAAAGTCATCCTAAACTCATAGATGGGTCATAACCTGCACTTTAAAGCTAATGCTTTCGACTATAAATCTACTGTAAACACCTTGTGCTCGGGTTCACAGACACACAGGAGGACGGTTGGAGGCAGCAATTTTGTTGCTTGATCAACCATGTGAGGATGCACGCATGACAGATATACACAGAACTGCGCACTGTTGACTTATTTTTGTATTTATGTAGCAAGTAAAACTACAGTAATTCAATCCTTTGTGTGTGTGCAGACTGCAGGCAGCTCGAGAAGAGCATCCTAACAGTGTGTGTGTGTGTGTGTGTGTGTGTGTGTGTGTGTGTGTGTGTGTGTGTGTGTGTGTGTGTGTGTGTGTG
>JAUESF010000001.1:18581454-18616592 GCA_032274765.1 Malacoctenus tetranemus | reverse complement strand
ATATAAAAGAAAGAGCCCGTACTATAACATTAATGAGTGTGATGCAAGAGTGCAGGAATACAGTTCCTAAATTCTCCCCCATTTAATCCCTGTGTGACGCCCCTCCCCCAGGTGGTTTCAGGCACATGTAAACGTCTCTTAATTCAATATTGCTGATATTATCCTGTTTTCATGGTTTAAAAGACTCTCTCTCTCTCTCCTGTTGTCCTGTCATTTAGGCTTTGCAGGAGAACACGCCTCTTTTGTGCCCAATCCTCAAATAGAATAAACAGATCTGATTCCCTAAAGCAGGAAAAGACACGCAAACTCACAATCAACCTGCAATCTGCAGTTTCCTGCCTTTTATCTACATATCTTTTGTTATGAGGGATCAGATTAATTTACAAAAATCCATTTTACCCTAAATGAATTATTACGTTACCATTAGTAATGAACACATCTGAGTCTTTCCTAATGTTTTTTTTTTATGCTGTAAGTGCAGGTCAGGGTTTCAGGGACATACAGACAAATTTGCATTTGCAGTCAACAAGGAGTGTTTTGAAATGACCTGTAATTGGCAAAAATTCTTTCTCACAGGCTGGGTTTTCTGACTCCTCAGTACAGAGCCAAGAGGAGAAGCAAAAGTCCCCTATTCTCTCAGACCACTTGAATTATAATACCAGATGGTTATTATGGAATTTTTGCCCAGTGACACCCAAAAAAAGCCTACCCCAGCTTTGAGCGGAAGAGATAATTGGGTAAAGAGGTTAGAGGTTTTAATGTATTGATTCAAAACCTAATTTCTGGGGAAGTTTCTGTTGCGCCTACAGTTTTTTAGTTCAAGGTCAGAACTGAAAAGCTGTGGAGGTGAGATGCATGGGTGGTGGTAGATCTTTCAAATGATAAAACATGGTCTAATTATTTTAGTCCATATTCCCTCCCAATGTTCCTTTTTTCAGGGTGTCCCACTCCTCTGACATAGATTCAGGGAACGGAGTACAGAACTCTTTGTGTAAGTTGATGAAACTTTGGCATGTCAATGTTATTTGATGGTTAAGTGGCACACTGGTGTTAGGAGAGATTCTTCACTGTTTATGTTTTCAAAATTATTTTCTTGTTTGGGGACCTTGCGGGAGAAAAGCAGCCAATTAAGTACATGACATATTCTGAAGACTGTGATGCAGCCTTATTTTAATTGTGGTTGCAGTTGCTGTGAGAAATCCACTCTCTAACTAGATGATACTTTGAGTGTGGTTTATTCAAATTAAACACGCTTTCCCTTAATATCTGGGGACAGTTCTCTAAATGAATGCAGCACTTAAGCCTCTATTTGTCCTCACCTACAACTTGCTCCGGGCTCATCTTGCTGTTTGGGAAACCTTTTGGGAAAGAGAATCCAAATTTTTATTCCACATTTTGTGAAAGACAAGCTTCGAATGTCATGGAATTAGTGTGTTGATGATAATAATATAAATAATTCATACGCCAGAGTGGCATGAGGCTTTGGCTCTCATGCCACTCTAGATTAATCACGGAATCGGTTCTCAGACGCACACACAAGGAAAAACAAACAAATTACTCAGAGAGGGAGGAAAAAAGGACAGAGAAAAGGGAACATTGAGAGCTCGTTTCAGCCTTTGATCAGAAATAGTCACTTCCCCTCAATTCAGCCCCTTCGCACACCATGATGGAGGTTGTGGTCTGATAATTTGCTATTGGGGAAAGTATCTCGTCCCCTGTGGTGGTGACTGAAATCTCTTGGCACTGAAGGGAGTCTCTGGAAGGCGTTGAAAACTGGCTGTTGAAAAGCAGTGGGAAATATGGTGAAATTACTAGTGGCCCATTTCCGGCAGGTCTTATGTGGATATGCATGTTTGCGGCCTTCCAATTCACACTTGGACGACTCACTGTGGACACAGAGGATTGACACTTTCCCATTACCTGTTAACAGTTTGTTCAGGATCTTTGCTTCTCATGTTAGTGCCTTACCTTTATATTTTGAAAGCTTGAACACACTCCCCCCCGAAAGTCTGACAATAAACAAACAGACTTAATAGACATCCTGAAAACTGATGTGAAGAATACAATGGAATAGTCTTGAACAGGCACATTCAAGAAAAATTCATCCTCATTTGACATAATAGGGGTACTCTGGTAAAATGTTAAATAAAAGATTGATATGAGTATCCTCTGCCGTTTCATAACTGTGTTTAAAATACCGTTTTGTTCCGAGAAAAAAGTCTTTTGGGCAAAGAAAGCTTTGTAGATTGAGACTAACAGCTGTACAATTCTCCACAACTGATCTCTGTCCTGCAGTAATGTGTGCTCAAGGAGTTCGTGGATAGTTGCACTGAATGATTTCACTTCCATGCAAGAATAATGTCTTAGATAAAGTAAATTTCAGGAAATTTATTGGGACCATAAGCAACCGTGCTTCTCATCCAACCGCTTTTGAACTGAGTAGTTCAGATAGGATGAGCACAGGTTTATATGCACGTTTGTGAACTACAAATGTTGTGAACCTGATGTCACAGAAGTGTGTAAAAGACTAAGGGGGGATGTCGTCAAACACCGTAAAATCACTCTGATCCAACATTTTTCTATTTTTATAAAAAAAAAAACCAACAATCTCATTTTACCAAACTTTATGTCACATATATCCAGGCTTATTTCAGCCTTTCAAGAAATGAAGTCAGAGAAAGGAGACCAGAGCTGTGTGGATGAGAAGCATTTCCAGGGTTGAGTGCCATGACAGAGAAACAGCCAAACATTTTGACCAAACTGGCTCAAACAGAAACCAACAGCTTTTCATTTTGGTGCCATTGCGTTTGAAGCATGATTTATGTTATATCTTCTGCACTCATCTGTTATTGAGTTCCTTTGATGACCCACTGCTTGTCCAATAGATTTGGATGACAGTAGCACTGATTTGTTGTTCTTTTTCAAGTCGCTTAAGAGAAGCTGGGAGTGTGGTTGTTTTGTTGTTTGGCAGCATACGTAAACAGAGGGCATGTACAATGTGAATTTTGTGTTTCCCGTGTGACAGTTTTAGCAACTAAATAGCTCTTATGAATAATTAAGCACCCACTAAAGGTTAAAATAGTCTTTTTACAAGTTAATATATTTTTTCAAGGTGAGCAGGCTTGAGCTGTATTTCTTTTGTGGTTTTCACCATCCTTCATTAAATTTTAACCTTTAACGTCGACATCTTGTCATTTTTTTCTCATTCCATATTTCACATTGGCGAACATGTGCAGCAATATTTGATGAGGCTTTTTTAGGTTAAATTTAGAACATTGCATATTTATTATTTTCATACTTTATTAACCAGATTGCTTTCACGCTTTATGATATCCAATAGATTTATGAGCCTTTCCTGATTATGTGTTGAATTTTGAGCAGCTCAAACTTTGTTTGCATTTTGCTTTGACCTTTAACAGGCTCGAGCACATTGAATAAGCACATTCAATGCACACTCATTCAAGTGCTGCTGTTAATTTGTGCAAAATATAGAAAAAATGGCTACTGCATAATTTAGAGCACAGGTATGCAAATGCAGCTGAATTCTAAAAACAAACATGCTTTGTTGTGCTGCACAAGATCTTCAGATTGCTACTATCAAGGTTTCATCATGTTTCAAAATTATTTATATTGTACAAATAGTATGTTTGTATTTTTATTACATATGTTTTATTTTGAAAAGATGCACTTGTTTTTCAGTGAACTGTAATTGCCAGCATACAATATGTGGTTTAATGTGACAGAAGGATGTCAGACTGACAAAATGTGTTACTAGTATTTTCAGTTAGGGGCTTAGGAAATCTATGTTGATTATTGTAAGTAAATGGGAGACAGCAGAGAATCAAGATGCAAAAATCTGATATTTCTTATTCTGGAAATCTTGAAGTTTTTGACATGAAGTTTGAAAGTTTGACCAGTGAGGCTGAGGTGCTGTTCAGATTAATCCAGCTTGCCTGTTTTACAGTCCACAGTGAGATCTCGAAGAGCTTCCACTGACTGCAAATAAATGCCTGTCACAGACTTCCTCCATAATGTTCATCTGCTTTGCACACTGGTGATTGAAAACGATGCAGGGAGCAGTTTCCTGGAAATAGTGAAGTGGGATCATTTGACTTGAGGAGAACTGTGGTCTCGTTGCGATTCCCTGCTTCGAATCACTGAACCTTCAGCAGTGAGAGTTAACAAGAAATGAGGTTGATTGTTTCAATTTTCAGAAAAACTGACTTCTTTTTAAAAGAATCGAAAGCAGAGCAAAGTGTATCATACTTGCATGGTTAAACATGTAGTTACAGCCATGACAACCTTTCTCACCAAACATTGATAAATACTGCTGATTTAAGATATAAAATGAATATTATTTCAATTTTATCTGCTGTTTGACAGATGGACGTCAGCAGTCAGTAATTTTGACATAAGTATTCACATGCATTTAGCACAGAGAAGATGGTTTCACACGTTCAACATACTGTGTGAGATAAATAACTGATTTTCTTCAGCAAAGTCCTACTCCACACAGTGAGTACAATTTGATAGTGTGCCTAAAATAAATGTCATACACATATGGCTAATTCGCAAAAGTAAAATGCTTTTAAAAGAAATATATCAGATACTCGATTTTTTTTCTCAGAAATAAATTAGGAAAAAAGATTTATTATGCTACTAAGCTGAAACCTTGGCCCTCTTCTGCCTAAAGCTGCATGCTTGTTGGTTCTGCTGAGTTTGTTTACATCATTTCCTTCTGTTTTGTTCCCTGTTTTATTGTTGGCATATTACAGCACTTCCATGCAATAAGAGCAGTTTTCAGTGGTTTTCTTGTAGACAGAAATATATTTTTTTCAAACAATACGGCACTGAAAGAACACTTTGAAAGACAAAATGAATAATTTAAAATAAATGCAACATTTTCTTGTCTGTTTGGACGAGCGTTTATTCAGGATATTTTATTTAAACATTTAAAAACTTAAATAACTGTTAATATATGAGAAAGATACAAAATACTGTTACAATGAGATGGATCTGAAAGTGACAAAAACTGAAGGGGATCTTCAGGCTTGCAATTGCTGAAATTATTAGTATGAAGAAGAGAAGTGTCTCCACAGTTTCAGTATAGACAGCCGTGCTTAAAAATGTGGCACTTCTCTTTAACGATGTTGGTATTAAATGAAATCCTCTGAGTGGATACAAATTTTCTAAAGCACATGGTCTGACGCTAATCTGGATTTCACATTAATGCTTCAAGTCACCGAGCAATGTACACAACAGAGAGTTTTCATGACAAGTTAAAGCAAATCTGCGGGTGTCACTGAAGATACTGATGCGCTTCTCCCCGCTCGCTTATTTCTCCTGCCTCCCCTCTGTCTCGCCACCTTCATCATTCTTTTTTATTTCTCTCTAAATCAACTTCCACTGTCCTGAAAAACGAGTTACCCTGAGGAGAAAGATAATTATTAACAATTAATATTCGTAATGATGTCTCCGTCCCTGGATAGCCTCTACAGAGTCTCAGTCAAATGGATTTAGAATTCAATTTTTATTTTACATAATCCAATCAAAAAATGTGAATGCATCCTCAAACACACCAGTCCCTTGGTGCTTGGAGAACCGAGGCTGGTAGTCTTAAAGTCTGACATCCACGAGGTTTATTATCCCATAGTCTCCACTCTGTGTCGGAGGAAAAAGGAGAGCCGAGAGCATTCAATCTGGGGGTGTTTAATGGGCATCATCATCATGAGTTTATTTTTCTCTGAGGACGGGTACTCATCTCCAGAAGATTTATTGTCTCCAGTTTAGTTTGAAGGGTGAAAGGTCAAGGTAGGTGAACCACTGCTTTTAGTAGGACAACCCCTTCACGGTAGATGAGAGGCTGGAAGGAAGTTTGCACCACACGGTTCCTGCAGCACCACGTTTCGAAAGCGTGGTTTGTGGAAAGTAGCGGTGGGACTGAACACCTATTGAAATTATATGGAGCTTTATTATTTAAAAATAATGAGTAATGGCTTCCTAATCACCTGGGGCATCAATATTTGACACAAGGAGAATTTTTCCTAACAATAGCAGAAGGTGATAGATGATTAAATCATGCAGAAAAATTCAGTAAGACAAAATCTTGTCATTTAATGATTCTGTAAAGGAATGCATTCATTCTGTTAAAAAAAAAAAAAAAAAAAAAAAAAGGAAATCCTGTGCATTCGGTTGGCTGTCATCAAGTTGATTGGGGGTCGGCAAGAGGTGCCTTAAGTACCAACACCAGAACCACTGTAAAATCCCATGTAAGATTACAGAAGAGGTGAGTGGCAGTGGCTACTGAGAGTGATAATGGATGGCTCGACAGCAGTATAAAAAGTTGCCAGAGTGAAAGAAGCCCATTCTGGAACGATAACTGCAGAAAATGTTCTTGGTATTAACCCAGCTGACAACAATCCCGGGAGATTTGTGGCCTGACGCACAGGTGTAAATAATTCATCACCGGAATGCAATCAATACAGTACACTTGTACTTCATTTATTGTCTGCTTGTCATTTGTATCAAATGGTAAATGATTTGTCCAATCACTGCAAACATGTTTTTTGAGAAAGTTCGCAGTGATTCATTGAGGCCGTTTGGGGCCTGTTATGCAGATTTTGAATCCGCTGTCACTAAAATTAAAGGGGAAAAAAATAACTGTATAGATTTTCTCTCCAGACAAGCATCTTACAGTCAGTTGGTGGTAATTTCAACCTGCACTTCAACAAGAAAAAAAATACAAATCTGAAGAGCACTTTGCTGGTTGTGTACACAACACTCCACACTGATGCTGGTATGATTGAAAAATATCTTAGCCTGAAACAAGGCACAGAAGCCTGAGAAAACCCGAACCTCAGTCAACCTTTCATTCATTGCTTCTCCCTGGTTGTCACTCTTGTACTTTAATTTACAGTCTGTCTGAAAGCTATTCCTGGGGTTCCCGCAGAAGCAATGACACCTGCCGACTCCCCCCCGAAACCCCGGAGCTTCCTGTTTGAGAAAATCTAGACACATTTGTCATATGTCACTTCTGTAACGTAGCTGTTTTAAGCCACTTTAAATTTAGATAAACATCCAAAGAAAAACCTGACAATCTCACACAAGCAGATAAGGCAACTCACAGCTTCAACTGCAGCATTTAAAACAAGTTTTGTGTTCGATGAAATCAGTCCTGCCGACATGCTTACATTCAAAACAAAACAAAATGTTTTATTTACATTTAGATTCTCAATAGATTTCAATGGAGAATAATCCAACCCACATTTATGGTTGACGTCTACCAATTCGTTGTAGCTTTAGTGGTTGATTTAGCGGCAGATGTACTTGTGAGCGATATTGCGATTATCGGAATTTCAAAAATTCATGTATGTATTTTACGTTTGCAACTAAAATACAAGTCCCAGTACAAAAACACAGGTTTAATATGGGTGCAGATAGACTTTTTTGGCCCAGTGTTGCACTTCTTTTTGTTGTGCCCCTAATCTGACATCATGATCCTGAAAAAAAAAAAAAAAAACATTTTTGAGTGATTCAAAATTACAATCAGTTTATGTTAGTTGCTCTTTTAATGTAGAACAAGCTCATGTTATGCAGTACAAAGTGCAGTACAATGTATCGTTGCCCCACAACAAAAATAAACAATATTTTGCTTGTAACGGATACATGATCAATCAGTTCCCAGAGATGCTTTCCTTTATGTCTTAATAATCGTCACCTAATGACTCGTTTTCTTTTTCATTGTGTCATTTATCACACACTGCTTTGAATAGCAAAATGTGTTGATTTCATCGAACTCTGTGCTATATATTTCTTTCATTCTGTCCTTTCACTTCCTCCCTCCCTCACTCCCCCTCTTTGGGGTTGATTAGACAGGAGAGGGCAAAGTTTGAATATTCAGCATGCCTCTGTTATGTTTTGCATCAAACTTTTATCAAGACATAATTGTGATAAATGATGCATGTAATCAAGCATTAAATAATGCTAGAATATGCAACCTCCAAAGTTAAACTGTGACCAGCATGTCTGTGTCCTTCGTCCCCAGTGGATAGGTACCATCTGGCTGTGGCCATTACCACTGACCTGCGTGCCAGACTCCTTAGTGTGCAAGGAAGCTCAACATCGCCCGGTCAAGCCCCTGCATACCTGACCACATGGATGCAACCTTGCCAGAAGTGTTAGGGGACAAATTACAGATTCAGGATGGCCATATCCTAAAGGTTATATGTAAGTGTCCGCAGTGCAAACACATTGCAAAATGTAATTGTTTCTTTAAATTTAGTTTTTAATCTTTGACATTTTTAGTATATTATGATGCATTCACAGAAGTTTGCTTCTGGCTTTTTATTATTCTGAAAACTAATTTCTAAAAATTTATATCATGTGTGTTTTCTGTACTTGCTAATCACAATTTGAAGAGAATCTCGTGGTTTGATTTTGATTTTTTCACGTGGAAAAAAAACACATCCTAACTTTTGGCTTTGTTACAATCAATTTGTTCATTATGTTTCTCTCAGACTTAATTTAGCTTGTTCTGTATTTTACAGAATCTAAATAAGAAGTTGCTCTTGTGTAAATTGTCATAACTTCTTAAATACATGATGACATGCAGCAGAAACATATGTTTGTGTGATACATTGATTTTCAAGAGCTTCTTGTCCCCCCAAAAAAGGAGCAGGGGGTAGAAAAAGGGAGTCCTAAGGTTGTCTGGTTTTAGACAAAAGAAAAAGAGGAGCAAAACCTGCTTTGACAAGCGACACGTCCTCCAATACAACCAGTAACACCTCATTAGGTGACCACAACTCGATGGCACTGTTGCAATAAAAAAATGCTGACAGCAAGCGTCATGATGAAGTCAAAAAAAAAAGAAAAATCAAGTTTAGGCTAGAGGACTGCCTGATTTGACATAGATCAATAAATGATTATTTTTCTGCAGCAGAAAGTCTGGCTCTAAAATATTAAAGCATAATCCCCTTGTTGGTTGATATTTTTCTTTCTGGTATATCAAAAAAAAATCCCGCTACAGACATGAATACATATCGTGAATGCTGCTTTCAAAATACAACTATACAGTTGGTTTTCACAGAGGCACAAGGTGATTTTTTTTCTTTTCCTTTTCTTTTATTTGTCTGCCATGTCTGTCTCACACTCCCTCACAAACCCTTCCACCTTCCTCTCCTCTTCAAAGTGAGATTTTGATTACTGCACAGCACAAACCGGGAATCACGAGTGTTGTTACAGATAGGCCATGAGTAAAGTTGAGTTGATGGCAGACGTGGATGTGTTTTCTCCTCTGTTGTTTCTCTTTCCATTTTCTTCTGACTGTTGTTTCTACTTTGGGCCTGCAAGTCCCTTCGAGGCATCACTGTCTTTATGTGTTATGGTCAAAACAACAGCAGCTGCGTGGTCTATTGTTTGAATTGCACTTTCGTACCACTGCTTCAGTTTGAGGTGATAGTGTACTCAGTCAAACAAACCAAAAAACAAAAGACTAATAAAACATAATATCCCAAAGAGCGCCATATGCCGAACTCAGCAACGATAGTGACAAATGACGAAATACATGAGCAGCAAGCAAATTCAGTGATGTCATCAGGAACACGCCTCACCCGTGAAAAACCCAGAGGAGTTGCTACGGTTGCCTTTCGAATTTGGCATTTTGGTTTCCTGCCTGGGACGCCATGGGACGGTCGCATGTGTGACCCAAAGACGCCTTGACCACACTGTTACCCATGATTTCTCTCACAGCAGGTTTACCAAGCATCACAGAGCACTGGTTGCCAGGCAACAGTGTGCACAGACACGCACACAGATTCAACTTTATATACAAGATAAAGATCCTGTTTTTTGCACAAGTTGATTCTAGTTTTAGCTTCGAATACTCCTCCCGACTGCTAGTTAAACTTGCTTATGAAAACCTGCTGTCCCACATGAGACTGGTGAGTGCACTGGTTTAATCTTTGTTGCAGACAACAACGCGATGACGCCTGTGTGCCCAGCGTGCCTTTTCTAATTTATCTGCTCAGTGGCCAGCAATAACGGGGCTCCACAGCAGGAGTTCAACCAGGAGGGTCGCATCACAACGTTCCCTTCATAGTCCGTTATTATTTCCTCATCAGGCCTGTTTATTTCGCCACTTACCTGAGGCTAATCTCCTCCAACCATGAAGTCTGTCAAATGCTGAAATGCCCCAAACCATTTCTAACGGTGCCAAGCACAAAATACTTCTTCATTGCAAACATGCACTTCCTATTTCACCAATATTTGTGGTAAGTATCAGTGGATGGAAGTGAATGTGCTTTTTCTATTGAGTATATTTCAGTTTATCGTTTGCTTTTTTGTCACTTTCCATTGATAGAAGCACAACACATTTTCTAAGCCTCACTATATTTATATGTATTATATTATGTTTTTTTTAATGCGAGCTCCTCCAGTTCATTCTTTGGGATGGAAATTGAGCTTGAAGTGAGTTTTTTGTCAGAAACTGAGCTGAAAAAACCCAGACGCTTGATGTACAAATGTGTGTCTCACGCTGCCTCACTGCCTACTTCAGAAACCTAGTTAGGCTTATCAATCAGTCAATCAACTTAGCTGGTCTTTCATTTGTGCCAATTGCTTTTCCAGCATTTTGTGGTCCTGTGCCAACTTTTTTTTAAATTGACTTCAAATTCAAACAAACTACTATTTAAACAGGAAATTAGAAAATGTGTCACTTTCAACAGTTGGTATTTTATTAATGTGTCTACTTTGAAAAACTAAAAAGAATAATTGAAGTTATTACGAATATAGTTCAGTGTACTTTTACAGGAAATAGGGTTCTACATAACTGAATATGCCAGCTGTAAATGAAACACAATCAATGAGAGTTTAACATTTCTTATTTCATGCCACCCTCTGTCCCGTTGACTACTCCCGTTTACCCACCCAGTGATCCACTGAGTACAAGTGGCTGGAGGAACAGCTGGAACAGATGGGTTGGTGAGGGTGAAGGGGAAGTCTAAAGTGGTCACAATGGTGACCGGAGCATTGAGGGTTGTAATCCCAAAAAAGGGGGGAAATTGCTGCAACAAATTCAAAGTACAAAATCCAGAGTCTCTGGTCAAAAAAAAAAATGGTCCTCAGAATCGCTCAGGGCATTTCTACACAGATACTACAGAGCGCTGCCTCAAGCCAGACTCTCTTTGCACTTGAGATATGTTTCTGCCACAGAACCTGGCAAAGGCAGATTGTTGCACCTTGATTTGAGAGTCAACATACCAAGAGTGTGGCCATTCATGCAACAGCACCATCATTAAGAACCACCTGGAGCCATTCAGTCTGCCTTACTTTATGTAGTTAGCTGACACATTGTATAATGAGGTCATGTGCCAAAAAAGATCAAACCAAACCTAAAAGAGTGAATACCAGGTGAAAAAAGGCATACTGTTGAAATAATTAACCTAAATTAAAACATTGATTATTATATTGTGAATAGCATCTATAGTTCTAGCTTCTAATCACAGAACATGTAAATGTTTATTATGGACTTCAAAACATATAAATTTTACATCTCTGTATATTTTCTGTTGGAGTCTTGTTATTACTCCTACATATACATCAATATGAACTCAAATCATGTAAAGCAGGAAACAATGGATGTTGTCTTTGAAAAATATCTTAGATATTGCATTGGATTTTGGATCCAAACCACAGTTTTCAATTTGTTGAATAATAAATATATTTTTTTGTTGTAGAGATCCATCAATTTATAAAAGTTATTGGCAAAACACTCGTTTAAATATGTGGATTAGAGTTCATTTTTGTAACAATTAGATTTCTGTTTCTGTGTATCAAAAGAAATAAAGATTATCTGCAAAATATATTTTGATACATAATTTTTACTTGATCACAGAAATTGATTCTAAGTTTGGATGTCTTTAGAGTTACCTTTGGGATAAAGTGGGTGTTTAGTATCCTCATGAGAAAAGATTTCAAAAAAAAGAAAGAGCGACCATTATCTTAAATACGTGACTTTGCATATGTCAAGAGTGAGATATCTATATTGAAAGCAGACTTCTCCAAGTAAGTCGGCAAGCACCATTTCTCCACTTATCTCAGACTGAGAAAACAAGATGCCCTTAACAAGCAGTCAGTTAACACTGGATACTTTCTGGCAGTGACATGAGTCTGGTAAGCCCGTGGTCTTCCTAACATGACCATTATGTTAATTTCATTCCAAAGGATTTGGTGCAAAAGACGGCTCTTGACAGGAAGAAGATCTCCATTTCAGCAATTTGTTGCTGAGCATGTGAGTGCTCAGACAATTTCCAAGTGCTGGGAAGTGCAACACAGAGAACAATAAGACAAAGCTGCACAATGTGGCCTCGAGAAAATGAGATTCAAAATGAGAAGCAATCCAAGCACTGTTTTGTGCAAATCTTTTTCTGAAAGTGATGAATTTGCCTCCAACTTCTCTTGCTTTTAACTCACATTAGCACCCCGTGCAAGAAAAGCTTTCAACTGTCTTTTTTTTTTTTCACTTTTAAAGACCTCTGATGTCGGCGTTTCTCTATCTGTCTACAGACCTTATCTTGTTTCCACAAACTGAATCCATGTCGAGAGAAAGTTCGCCTTTTGTTCAAACATCTGTTCAGCATACGCTCCTGATAGTAATGGTTAAGTCATATAGCTTGACAATAGACTGAAAGATTTCCAAACGATGTGACAACCAAGGTTGTAATTTTGGGAGCAACACTCATAACTACATATTTTAAAATTTGAGGCATTAATTTCAAAGCTTCAAGCTTTTTGAATCATGATCATCTAACAAAAGAGGCTCCTTACGAAAACAAAATCTGAATTCCTCATATCACCTTTAAGATAGTGTGGGATGCCGTTTTTATTATTTCTACATAATCAGTAAGAGCAGCGGCTGCAGAGGACCACCGGGTTAACAAAAAAAGAGACTATTTTCCACCAAGATTTAATGCTATCATTTAATTAACTGTTGTTGTTTTTGTTGTGCCCACTTTTAATTTATTAAACGAGATTTGTGCTCATCTGGCCAACCCCTTCTGCAAGGATTAAGAATCAGTCTTACTCATTTGCATTTTCTTACATTAATGGGTATTCTGACTATAAAATGGTTAAGGGTGTGAATAAATGTGTTGACATGAGGGGCAGAGAGAGACCGTCTTGGTCTCATAAGTTTGCCCTGGAATAGACGGGCAATGAGTCCATAATGTGTCCCACCTGTGTTGGCTAAACTGGCCTCTCGTCCTCAATGACACTTGTGTTATAACTCAGGCAGAGGATGGATGGACAAATGGAAGGATAATTTGAAACACATTTAGAAGCCCCTCCGAAGAGTGTTTTCCGACTGGCAAATGATAAATTGCCAAATGTTCTGGGCTTTCGTACTCCATCAGACAAACCAATTTAAAAGCTGCCTCTTATTTACTCATTTATGCACATGCTGCTATGCAAAGTGTTGCCCTGGCTTTCAGGAGCCGAGTGCGGTTCTGTTTTGCTTGTGAACATGTTGACATTTGGACAGGAGCAACTGGGGATCAAACCACAAACCAAGCAGGCCTACATCACCTTTTGAGCTCACACTCTCCGGGGTTCTCGTATTAAACGCTGCGGTTGCTCTGTGTACACTGACAACTGTCAGTAAACATAATTTGAAACATAGTCTGTTCTTGGAATAATTAAGATTAACTTGAGTATCTGCTCAAACAAGCCGAGTTTTGAGGTCTGCCAAAAGGAGACAGTCTTTATTGAAGCATCTTTGGCAGTTAGCAGGCTTCTTGTGCTGGCTTTTATCCATCACAAACTGCTGTTAAGGACTCTTGGGATTCAATTAGCACTACTGTCATACTATAACAGTTCAAACACACTAAACTTAGTCAATATTTGTGCATTGCTTGAATGAAACTTAATGTTATGTTGTTTGTTTCATTTTGTTCATATATAGCAGCTAATTTCTGATGCAACAAGGATCCTCGGTGCAGCCTGACATTACAGTCATTTGGACTTGGCATATGTGTTAAAGACTAATTAGTGAGGAAAACACTGTCAAGATGCCATATGGTGGGAAAGACAAAGCAGCTTGCAGAGGTCTGGTGCCACCCAGTACACTTAAGAAATTTAAATGCTGGAAAGGCAGCTTGTGTCTTGTATCAAGGTACACTGTATGCAAATGAGGTCAAATATTATCAAAATGTCGACATTTTTGTTTCACAATCACAGGAAGGGAGGGAGTGGAGGATGGTGGAGTGAAGCAGTTGGCGCGGCGTGAACATCTTCATTATGGTTAGGTTTAAAATAAACTTTTTAAAACACACCCGCGATACATTAGACCCAGAAGAATACCAATTGACATGCTCGATAATCTGAGTCGTCAGAGAACACAGTCATTTCTGAGAACTGTTGTATGGATGAGAGGGCACTGGATTGGGTCAGACGAATCACAGGAGATTATGCTAATGTTGAAAAAAAAGGAACAGAGAGCCTTGTCCTCAGTCAGCTGAGACAAATCCTTGTGCGATGGCACATTATATAACTATTTTTACCCCTTTGACATTCTTCACGATTGTCTTGCGGGACCATTGACAGAAGTGAAGAGATAATCGGTTGGAGATGTGAAGAAGGGACGAATAAAAGGTGTTTAAATCACGTTCCTCAAAGGACGTTGTTGACATGTTGATATGAGGAACTGTCCAAACGCTTGCTACCATGATAGTAGTTTAACTGATCTTGGAATAAACAACATTTTGGATGCACACTCCTGATGACATCAGTGGGTTAATTAATGGTTTCCTTGTAATATGCTCCCTCAGTCTCAGACATGAAGTGGACACACTGGAGAGGCCTGTAGCTGAAAGACTGCTGATTACTCCTGATTTGAAAGATATTTTTGCTGTCCTGCAATCTCCTCCTGCTTTAATGATCACTGAATTAATCACTTTGGTTAGCTACATTAGTCTCTACACTTATACTGAATGTGGACTGCATTCTATAACGAGTGCATGTTAATTAAAACTTTAATTTTAGTATAGGTTATTAATGGACGGAAATTATTTTCATAAATTCTCCTTTCAGATATATTAACTTTCTTTTCTCGCAATACTCTCCCCCATAAAATCAAGGCTAATGACAAAATATTTAATTATTTGGTCTGATTTTACAGGAATACACATCAGGAAATTAAAATGCTGTCAGTGAGGGATTTTGTCAAGACATCAAAAGAAGGAATATGTTACTTAATACATAACAATAAAAAGTTCATGATAATACAGAAGATACGTTTCAAGGAATCTCTATCTCCTGCCTGGGTTACAAACTGAGAGCACACCTTAACTGATATCACTCTTTGTGCTATTTCTTTAAATAATGCTGAATAATCAAGCTTTGTCGATACACAAGATGGTGAGAAAGCAAGAACAACAGATATCATGGAGTGATACACATTTCCCTAATTTCAAGCATTGAACTGTTTTCCAATCGCATAATTATTGGAACCCTGATGATGATAATCAGATGGTTTGCCATGGAAGAGATGGAAACTTTAAGGAATTACCTGAAAGTCCCCACATGACAATCAAAATAGTCCAGAATTATTTTTGACCGCAAAATGGGTCGTGTTTGTGTTTTTGCACCACTTGGGCTGCAAAAGATGCTTGAAAAGGTAGAAGAGATGCGAGTTGTTGACAACATCTTTTCTCATCTCCACACAACACAGCTTTCACAAATATTATAAAAACAGCAAACTGTATGAGCTAGAAGGTAAAACCACAGAAAAGTACCATGATTACCAATTTCCATAATTTAGGATATATTTTCACAGACATATTTATGTACTCTGAAATTACACTTTAGCAGTTTTTCAAAGCCTTCATAAGAAGGCTCTTTACAAATGAAGCTGTCTTTCTTTTCATTTTTATGAAGAAAGTCGCCACTTTATTGGTAATTCCAGTCAGCACTGTGTATTTCTTGACACTGTCAAACCTTTAAATTCATCATTCTGCCACAGTCCTTCTGGCAAACAGCATAATGAAGAAATTTCAAATTGCAATGTAACCTTTACAGCCAAGAACAGGAACGACTCCGAAAAGTTTCTGGTTCACCAATAATGCAATAAATTCCACTGTCTTTCAATTAAAAGACCCTTAATGTAGATTAACATAGCTCAGACAGTATTTATGACCTTTCAAAGTTAACCAAAAAGAAGAAAGACTGAGTAACCACTCTGTCTTTCAACTCCCCCTCCCATCTCCTTCTATGTACTGCTGGTCAGAGAAACAGGAAAAATGTGAGTTGAGAGTAGAAAAGCATCACGCTGAGGGCTGAGCTAATGACATGGACGTAGAAGGGACCCCCTGCCAGTGTGGACTACTGTGATGACAGGAGACATGAGAGAGGACCAGCAGGCCTTTCAAGTTTTGAAGGGAGAGTTGATGCAGCTACTTGCTGTGGGCAATTGTACCATCTTCCAATCTCAGTTGTGCTGCACTCTTCCACATTCAGAGGACGGAGGGTGCACACATATCTGCAAGAACAGCTTAGTTTGCCTTTGGAAATCTTCTATACTATTTCATTTCAGCCCCCAAACCCCTCGCTCAAGCTTTCCTAACCTTGGGATCAAGTTCCCACAGGGGTCTTTTTTTATATGAGAGAGAAGTTCCTTGATAAACAACTACTGAAATGGTTGTGCAATGTTTTTAATCTTAGAGGCCAAAAGATGCTTTTGAACTGAACAACTTACTGTCAGTGTTAAACTATGATAACAGCAATAACATATCAACAATAGGTAGTTATTGTACAGCGTGATGGCCATTTTTAAGTGGTGTGAAGTTTCCATTCTTTTTCGTTAAAGAGATCTTAAAAATACAAACTCAGGGAGATAAAAAAAAGAAGTTTCATCAGCCGTAGGGAGGTGGAACCGCTCCCTACTTCGAGGGTCTCATAATTATTCTCTTGAAGTTAAACCTAAAGAAAAAGTTGTACAGCGTTAGCGTGGTTTTACACAAACTAAAATACTGCAGTGCAACATTTCACTCATTTTTCAGCCAGTGTTTTGTCTTCAAGGTTAATTTTACAAGAGTTTCCTTAAAATGAATTGAGCCTTGTGTAATTCGTTTACTTTTTGTATGATCTGCATGAACATGAATATATATCCACAGCTAAACATTTCCACATTAGATGAGTCCTGAGTACTATGACCAAAAGTCTAGTAAGACTTGGTGAGTTTGTGTGTGTGTGTGTGTGTGTGTGTGTGCGTGCGTGCGTGCGTGCGTGCTTGTGGGTGCGTGCACGCCCTTGTACAGACAAATTCAGAGTAACCTTTCGGATCATTGTAATTCAAGTGGCCTGAGAGAACAGTAGACTTTTGCACCTCCTCTTGGCTTTGCAAGAAAAATCAACCCATCAACCCAAGATGACCCTGGCCAATCACAGGTCATTTCAGACATTAGTATCCCTATTGGCTGTTCTGCAAATGTGCAAAAACTGCACATAAAAGCTGCAGAAGGCAAACCTCTCTTTGTTTTGTCTCCTCTATTTTCAGTGTCCTTGTGCAGCACTTTCACTGCAACCTTTCAGAACATTGTATAACATTCAAGTGGTCTGAGAGAAAAGAAGAATTCTCATGGCTTCATATTTCGGCTTTAGGAACATTTAGCCCACGATAAAGACTTTGGGCCAATCGAGGGTCATTTCAGAGAGAAAGCGCTCATATCGACTTTTCTACCACTGCTGTTGTGCCTTCAGGTATTAACTTTCAATCACTGATGATAAATTCTGAAGAGAAAACTGCTATTCCGGCACTACCTGTGTCTGCCTACACGGCAAAGCAGTCTAGGGAGTGCTTCAAGTCCTGAAACAAACATGTCACATGTTCTCCTTTGCACTCTGGATGACAGGAAGTCAAAAGCAGTCAGTAAAAGAGCCCAGAGACACGGAGGCCCACAGCAATTCTACTCGCAACAGTCGATCCAGTGGGTGGCTTGATTCAATACATTGCAATTTTTTAAGAATTTAGTGGTGGACAATGATGCTATGCTGGTCAAAGAAACATCAAAACACACTCGACATGTAATATCACCGCTGATTGTTTGAGGGAACATCACTGATTAACTGTTCATCACAGAACAACTCATTTTACAAGGACATGAAATGATTCTTTACTTTTGTCTTGACATCTTCTTTGGTAAAACATCAAACTCGTGCCTTGTTCATTGTTCCAGTGTGTTGGACAAGTGCATGAAATAGTAAAGCGTTTCTCCTTCAACAGATATAAATACTAGAATGATTTGTGTAATATTTACAGCAAACTGTGCTGTGTGCATTTGATGAATTCATCGCAAGTTCATCAATTTTTAACAGCATGTAGCTTGATACTCCGTACTTTAAAACCAACACTTCTAAGACGTTCTGTTTAAACTCATCCGTTTCTGTTCCAGAGGGGAGTTGCATTACTGTGAGGGATTAGAAAAAGGGCCGAAGGCTGGCAGCGCCACCACTGGGAAGGAGAAAACTCTCCCACATTAGCTGTGCTAGGAACTGTGATTTATTTCTTAAGTTGAAGGGGTTCAACACATGACATTCATCAGGGTGTTCAAAGCACTGCCGCAAACTGAACTGACCTACATAGCCATTGACCTAGGTGGAAGCTACATGGTCTATGAGTAATCCAATACAGAGCGGTGTCAACAATATGTCAACAATTCACAAATACAAATTGGGTTTTTGTTCGGTCAGCCCAGGTGATGTGTTTACTTGTTGTTTACTCACCTGAAACAATTAAAGCTGCTTTGAAAGGCTTAAAACATCACAGAAAAAGCTTTTATTTCTAAGTGCTCAAAGGAAATGGACTTGTGCAGCGTCTCACGGAGAGCGAGATGAGAAGCGTGGTATCATTGTCTAAATAGGAAGATAGAGAGCTTGGATTCTTGCCACCACTTTGAGGTTGCCGAGCAACCAGGAAAGGTTTCAGGAAGTCACTGTGATTCGCTGCTGGTCGCTGAGATTACAGCACGGATCTCCTGTCAGAGCCAGACCGTAATTTTTACATTTCTCCTTGTTTGCAGATAACTCAAAAAAGAAACAGCATGTTAATTATAAAGCGTGAGTGGTTGATGATAGGCCGAGTTGTCCAACACCCCCCCACACCACCACCCCACCACCACAACAACTGTCAGGCTCTTCAAAAAAAGGACGGAAAAGCTATTTCACGTGCAATGTTTTACAGCCATGACGTTTAAAAGCACTGTTTGCTTTCAATGTATTCAACATATTCCAGATAAAACACAAAAACCTGAACATATTCGATATGAAGCTGCCTGTTTGAGTTCTATATTTATTTGTCACCTGTGATTTCAGTGTGTGCTAGATTAAGATGTAAGCATACTTCACTCAATGCTCCGTGGACCATCTCATTTTGTCTCAGACTCCTTGAAGGGGAGTCTGTACAAAACCCTCGTGTGGATGCTGAAGACCTAAAAGTCTGTGACTTTTGATGGAGGCAGTGTCTGAATCAAAACACATAAATAAAAACAACCTTAAAAAGTTGAAACTAAATAAAAAGCTGAAAACGAGCAATGTAGACTGCTAGCTTCTTCCTGTATAATGCACTGTAGACCACAACTATGGTGGGTTGTATATAGTGAAGTCCAAGAAGAGAGAAAAAAGAACAGCTAAAGGAACTTGTGGAAAAGTCACAACATAGCTGCAAACTGAAGGAGCAATCTAAAATCAACAAATGAGACCACTGTGAAGTCTTTAGCGACTGAATGTAGTGCATCAGTTTAGGAGCCACATAACTGAGACGAAAAGAAGACTCACAGAGGAACTTCTGAATGCTGCTTTGCTGCCTCTGGAACTGGAGGCATAAACTCTTTCAATGTCATGATTGTAAATAAGAATTGTGAAGGCATCTGGCAGTGTTATGTCATTTGTTGTGTCAGAAAACCAGGCTCGGGGTGAAGGTATTGGGTCTTCGAGCATAACAGCAAAGCGAAGCACAATGTCACGGCGTTAAAAGAAAATGTGGATGGCTTCAAACAGCCCAGCAAAGGTTCTGACCTGAAACCAACTGAGAGCCATTACAGAAAGCACACCTACAAGTTTACAGCTTGAAACACATCACAGGAGAGCGTCTGCAACTATCAGCGGACAAATGCAAGAAGCGCTGAAATGCTTAAAAGATATAGATACAGGCTGCCACTGCTGCCACGAAAAATCACGAAGGGAACAAGTCAGTTACATTCTGGAGTTTGTCCTCAAATCACAAGGTTCTTTTCAATGTGTTACATTTCGTGGACATTTTAAATAAATAAAATGCTCATTGTTTGTCGGATTGATCTCTCTATCTATTGATCTCCCTCAAACTCATCCCCAAGTAGTTTTGAAGAGCTGTAATTCTTGCTCTTTAAATGTATTCAAGCCCCTATGTGTCTTCCTGCAGAGCTTTATTTAACTGATTTTTGAGAGAAGACATTTAAAGACAGTCAGGGTCACCAAAATAAAATGATCAAAACAGAAATAAGTGCACGAGCAAAACGAACATCAATATTTGCAAGAAAACACTAAGTTATAATAACAAAAAAGGGATCAATTAGGGGTTTTTTCTTGTTAGTTGCAGTCTAATTATTCATTTTCACCTAAAAAAAAAAAGTAATAATAGAGCAATATCATGATTTAACCAGACGGTGTTTTAAAAAAAAAAAAAGGAGGACAGAAATATTTGTTCATATTAAGCTTATTCACTGATGCCAGGTCACTGTGTCAGAGTTTTAAGAAAACAGATGCTGTGAGAATCATTAACATAATATCTTTATCAACAAGTGAAACAAAGCTGCTTGCAGAGAGTTAGAGACTAAACTGTAATGACGCAGTTGTGTAACACGGTTTGCAGGAGAAGGGACTGACGATGGGTTCGAAAAGTGGGACAACACATGACACAGAAACAAGGGGGCAAATAGGTTGACTCTTCATATAGGTACAATAATTAGGAGACAGCTGATCTACAGTGAGGGGAGTTCATCCAACCTATTTAATTCCACCTGTTTAAAATATTGAACAATATTGTGGTTAATTTTAAATCAAATATACCCTCATTTTTAAGTGTAAAACTACTCTAGAGGCAACATCTCTAAATCTTTTCACAACCCTGAATTTGAAAAAAAACAATGAAAACATCTATGAGTAATATCTCAGATGAACTTGACAATATGCAAAACGCCCAGACTTGACTTCTTTGACGGTATAATGTCTCATCTAATTCAATCTGCATGATTTTGACTTGTTATGATTCATTTGAGTTGTAATGCCTCCTATTAACGCATGAATATTAAAATGTTCATATTTTAAGACAGAGCTAAAATAGGGCTGAAAATAGCAGAGGCAAGAACATTTGAACATTTATATGTAGAGAGCTACACGTTATAAAGACAAATTCAGGAGCAGACTAATTGAGGCAATGTAATTCGTCAATTAAAGATAATTAATTTTCCAAGGCAGCGCTGTCTCCCCCTGATTCAAATATAGTTCTTTATGATAAATTCAATCAAATGGTACTTTGCAGTTAAACACTAGATATAATGCTCTCATAAAAATTTAAAAAGACAAGAAATTTGTCATTTAAACATTCATCTCAGCCACCAAATATGGTTACACGATTAAGTTACGCCTTAAGTGATTAATGTGACTTTGTAGAGCAGCCGTTCCTTTATACAGAAAATGCTGTAGGTTTTACTGTGACACCTCAAAACATAAATTACCAGCCAACACGACACGGGATATTCAGTATTGTACTCCAGATGACAGTTTTCATAAGTATGTTGGTATTCTCTCATGACATTTAGTTTGAAATAATTGAAACAATTGTTCTAAAATATGTGTAAAAATAATGGAAACGCTTTGGCCACTTTTTGGCACGAGAAAAAGGATATGTAGGGCTAGACATCGATGTCTTAGTGTTGCATGTGCAGTGTGTCATCTTACAGTTTCTTTTTTTTTATTTTGAATGAATGTCAGAGGCAGATGGTGAAACAGAAATTTATATCAGTTGTTTGGCGTAGCTTAAAAACTGTTTACTCGACAGAATACATTATCACAAAGCTGTCATTGTCAAATAATGACATGGATTCAGTAGAAATGATCAAGATAGGCATATCCCAATAAGAAAAGTGAACAACAGGGACTTAATTAATGTAGTGAACAAAGTCTTCAAAGCCCACAAAATAAGCCTCTTATGAACTTATGTAAATGAATATGACTCTCCTGCAGAGGATAGAGACTGACATTCTTCATTTGTGTTCGTCCCTCTTTTCTTGGTTTATGGGTGTATTAGAGGCTAAAGGATTCCGCCTTTGTGACTTTTTTCAGTTTTCAAATATTCTTTAAAGTTACCAAGCTTATCTGTTATGTTGAATAGCAGCTTCAAAAATTCACAGCAATTTTCTGTTCACAATTTTGTGGGTTTTCTTGTAAGAAAATGTTTCCCCCTCAGCAAAAAAGCAAACAAAAAAAAAAGCAAAACTAAACTTTCGGGTTGACTTGTTTTATTATTGTTTTTCTAAACTTATTTTTATATTGAACACAGGAACAACTTGTGAATCACACAGTATTTGGTGAAAAAAAGGCAAGTTTTGTATGTGAAGTGGGAAATGGGAGTGTGTGCGTGTGCATGAGAGAGAGAGAGAGAGAGAGAGAGAGAGAGAGAGAGAGAGAGAGAGAGAGAGAGAGAGAGTGAAAGTGAGGATGAAAGGACAGTAAGGGACATGGCAGGGAGCCAGAGATTCTAAATAGTCCCAGTTGCATATCAACTTCCAAGCCAGCTCCCATTGGACAACAGTGATCCGCCCGCAGAATGGTAACAAATCTGCTCATCTGGGATTCTGTCATGGTGACCTGTGGGCTGGGTGACCTGCAGAGTCAATGGATCAAGGTCAGGAGAGAAGATGAGGAGGAGAGGAAATAGGAGGTAAGCTGTGCTTGTGTCTGTGTGGGAATGTGTGTCTATGAGTGATTCATATGGAGACTGGCAGGCAGCAAGCAAACCCTTTCTTCAGCTTTGCTCACAGTTTTGGATTCTGTCTGTGTTTTTTTCATGGATGTGTTACAAATGTCGTACAAGAAAAAAAAGATACACAGTGTTTGAAGAATTTTTTTTGTCTTTTTCCTGAAGGAATAATTCTTTAAGAAAAGGTAATAATGAGTGTGCATTGTTGTTATTGACTGAGTCAATACATGAGTCACAAAAAAGAACAACCATGAATTATGCAGTGACCAGCATGGCAATCTGATCGTTGGTAATCTTGCCTTCCAGCAAGAAAACCCCTGTCAATTCTGGTCTTGAAGCTTCTCTATGTAAATTCACATTTCCAGCCTCTGTAAGCCTTAAGTTTCATGATCACCAGTAAAATAGGATGATATCTGACAGACGGTTGTAACAAAGTTCTTTGCTTAACTGTTTCGTCAGTTTCGGTGATTCCACAACCAGTGCGATTTCATCATAATCGTGACTGTCCATTTTGAAATATTCAACCAAGTGGTCATACACGGTCATAACACGTCAGGGAAATGTTTAGATTTTTTTTTTATTTTGGATTGCTGAATGAGCAGATCACCACTAAAATTTATTCAGTTTTTCCTTGCACCGCCCCACACCCATCGTGCAGATTTCATCAAAATGCGTCAAGACTTTTCTGAGTTATCCTGCTAACACACAAGCAACCAGCCAGACAGACCTGACTAAAATGTAACCTCAGAGATAATAAAGCAGTTTCAGTGTTTCAATGTGTGCATGAAGTCAGCTGCATTTACACATAATATCGTATGTGCTAAAGGAAAGAATAACACATGTGGTGCCCAAATCTGTGAAAGCACAAATCACTGAAGCAAGCACCTGTTGTTTAATGCTGTTACTTTGTACTTAACAGTTTTGGTCACATTTTGGAAAAATTTCTTCACATGGAGCTCCATGACACTCTCAGCACTGTGCGTGCGTGCGTACGTGCGTGCGTGCGTGCGTGCGTGCGTGCGTGCGTGCGTGCGTGCGTGCGTGCGCGCGTGCGGGCGTGCATGTGCTGTTCACAGAAAAGCTGTGCTGTTTGTTGTTTCTTTTTTTCCTCTACACTCTTCTCCTACAGATGACAACTGGGATCTGGGATCTTGAATCAGTAAGTGACAGGAGCAATCAAACAGCTACTATGATCACAACAACAGCTTTCTCATTAGTTCCCAGAGTATCACCATGGACAGCATCAAGAGTCAGGCTTGTGAGGAACAGGGAAGCTTTAAATTATCATTACCGTGACATATTAGGAGTTGCATGAGGTCATTTCTCAAACTGTTTTTTTTTTTAATTCTCCCATTTTTGTTACTGTGAAAGCTCAGCAAATGCAGAGAACTGTCGATGCCGCAAAGGCAGCAAGCTTTCCAATTCAATCCTCAAGTACAACTGACATGCGTATGAGACTTCGCCGTTTTATCAGAGTCTGACATTTCCTATTGAACTGGTACAAATGGCATTTCCCCAGACAACTTGTTAACTTTTAAAGGTTGATAGATTCAATACACACTTGGCTCAAACAAGCAGTGGATCATGCTGAAAAACAAAGCTTTGAGATTAGTTGCTGTCAACTCGAAGAGATGTGCGAGTTTGAGTCGCAAAATGTGAACACTATTCACAAGGTGACAGGGAACATATTGATTCTGAAGCATTTATTGGGAAGAAGACCCTAATTTGCAGTTCCTCAATGCACCTGCTGCCGTCTTTGTCCCGAGACTGCAATCGACAAGCACTCTGATATTGACATTTTTCTCAAGTGACTTTGATTTAAACAATGACAGACTGTATAAAAAATAACATTCCAGGTCAGGAAAATGATGAAAACCCAAACTTACATCCAGGAAGGACACATTTCTTCTCTATATTGTTCAAATGATCAGCGTAGAAATAATTTATCCTTCAAGAATACATTAAAGATGATTACAATTTTATGGTTGTACAGGGAGCAGCATAATTAATAATGAAAAGTCATTCTCCTTGAGGTTCCAAGGTCATCCCATGTACATAACCAGGTGTGAGCTTGGTGGGTATGAGAGCAAAAATTATAGCAAACTGAAAGGTCAAAGGCAGTTCAACTAAAGTTTCCTAAAGAGAATTAAGACTGGACACATTTATATGGTGGACCATCCCTCCCTTTCAACTTCAGATTACGCCACAGTGGAACAAATTAATCGTTGACTTTCCTGCAGGTCTTATCTGAAAGTCACCTACTCATAATCTACCTCTGCTATTCTTCTGTCTTTTAGGTGTACAGTCTGTCGGAATGACTTGCTGAACAGCTTTAGATAGGAATATACAAAGATAAGATACAGCACTTACCGAAAACCTGCGTAATGTTACAAATGTAATAAAATGCAATTCATTTATCGATTCTATCCTATATATGAGTATTATACAAGCCAGGGTCATGGGGAGCTGGAGGCTTTCCCGGCTGACATTGGGCCAGGAACTGACAGGGCCAACGCCTACTAACAATCTCACACACACAAACTTTGCATTGTGGTGGAAATCCCATCCATGCATAGCATTGTGATCCTGAACATACCAGAGGGGAAAAAATACAGAGACCAGAGAAAATGTTCATTCTGGTCTGAATATTTCGCACTTCATTAAAAAAAATAGAAATAAGAAACAAAGTCCTTACACCCAGTCCAGATGTTCATCCAAAGGATCTATTGTTCTGCAATGTGCAAAGTCAAAATGTAGGTGTCAATTTTAGAGACCAATCAGACAAAACACTGTCATATCCCACGTAAGAGGAAACAACTGAGAGGGAGGGAGGGAGGGAAGGAGGGGTCACTCAGGCTGTTCTGTTGAATAGCTCAGGAATTGCTGTGAAGGACCAAGTGATAGAATGACAAACTGAAGTCAGGCCTCACTTCAAGGCCATTAATAATCCTGACAGAGTGAAATGAAGAAGTTATGCACACGCTCCTCTGCAAAGACAAAGAAATTACTTGTCCAATGAAAAAACAAAATGAAGTAAATTAAAATAACCCAACTCTCCAAAAAGTGTACTTCTACTTCTTGACTAAATTTGGTTCATCATCTTAGTATCTGCTTTTGCCTGAAGCAATATTAATAGAAATATATAAAAGGTTTTACATTTTGTTGTAAATTGTTCACAGTAACAAGAAAAAGAATTGGGCCACATGGGTATAGTCTGTTTATTGGAGTTGGTTTGTAATGCACAAATTAATAATCACACAAAATAGTAACAGGTGGTGGCTGTGTCGAATGAATAGAAGTGTGTCGTATAAATGAGAAAGTGCCTGAAACTTTCAAAAGCAAAACTCTGAAGCCATCATTTCCTCTATTATTTCATCTAAATGATAGAGGGAAAGTCAGACCACATTTGTATATTTATTCATTCCTGAGAGCATAGCGGGAATATAAACACAGCCGAGTTAAAAACAACAAGAGGTGTAGCTCAGAGGGGAGATAATGAATTAGTGTCCCTGATTAAATTTCTGCTCAGCCCAAAGGAAATATACTTCATGAATGAAGAAGTCACTGTCATCACTTTAAACACCCCTGAACAATGCCATTGAAGCACATCCAGTGTTTAATGTGCTTGAATACTGCTTGTAATCATTAGCAATCTGAACCATGGGATGTTTACTCTTAAAGTAAAAAATACACATGTGTACCAGGATCCTAAACTTGAACAGATTTGTAACTTCAGACTGAACTTCAAAGTTTAATTGCTCTGACAAACAGAACTGTTATATTGCTTATAACAGGAAAAATTAAAAAATGGGTTTAAGAAGAGGGCCAACAAGAAAAAATCAGAAAATTTCCCATGTTTCTTTTAATCTCTATTTTTCCCCAAAAAACCCTTTTTGATATATATCCTCTCTTAATGTCATAGAAAGTTGAGAATTTACATGTACTTCAGTCAATTTTTTTTTATCATCACATCATATTCAAACTAGAAACTAGAAATGCCTTTTCTCCTTTTTTTTTCTTAAGAACGAATTTTGAGCTTCAATTTGAATTCAAACATACCTCACCGAAGATAAAAATAGAATTAAAAACTATATGCTAGATGACACAGCGCTTCAAGGTAAAGCCTGAAGTAGTTTTAACTGAAAAACCTGCCTCAGACTAAGAATCACACAGCTGAGGGAGGCACAAACAAAAAATCGAGAAAGGAGGGATCATTGTCAGATTAGTGAGGGATAACAACAGAGACAACAGAGGAAGAAAAAGAAAGGAAAAAACCTTGTTTGCTCAATTCAAGGGCACACTGACAAATAAGGATAAATTGAAAGGACAGACCGACGCTGACATAAATGTCCAGTTAAGAACTTCACTTCTTTCTATCAAAGTTCTGTGCACTCATCAGTATGATGGCTATGCTCTGCATCACTGCTGACGAGGCAATGGCACCAGTGTGAGAGGACAAAGACATGGAGGAGGCGGAGGATGGTGACAGTCTGGCAGATGTAAATCAGCCTAGAAGCACATCGTGGGGACAATTTGTGGCCAGTCAACTATTAAACGGAGAATTTTCAGTAGGAGAAATACTTATTCCCCTGTGATCTCTCCTTTTATAATTCATCTAATCTATTAATTTATTGGACAAGTGTTCAGTGGTCAAAGATGTGCTGCATATGAAGTCTTTTTGATGTTGTCCCTGCCCAGCTTATACTGGAGCAATGTAAAACCATATGAAATGACATTGAACAAATAACCTATAATAAGGGCGAATAAATGAAGTACCAGAGTAATGAATTGCTTACGTTACAAAGAAGATTTAAGAGTCGTAAAGCACAGATTCATGCAAAACATTGACAAAGAACAGAAAATATAATGACTTTCAGCACAAAGGTGCGATACTGTATGTTACATGTTACTACAGAAATCTTGTGTATTTCAGAGGACTGCCAGCAAAAGGTTCGGTGCAGCAACAGGCTGCTTCAACTCACCTGATGTGACTCTGAAAAGCACAGACACAGGAAAAAGACAACTTTATATTCATACAAACAATTTCACAAAGCAAGTTTAATCTCAGCTGAGGAGCAACTGTAGGACCCTCAATGTTGTCAGGGTTAGGGTTGTGTGATTCCTAGTGGGACCCATTAGAGTTTATTGACAGCCTGACGTTAATTGCTTGTCTAACAGCAGTTAAGGAGCAGATAAGATGTACTTAAGCAGCAGTTGGGTGGTGTGGAGCAGAGGTATGAAATGCAATTTACTTCAGGGGCCTCATGTTGACCAAGTTGATCCATTGTGGGCCTTAGAATAAGCAAGACTCCAAATAACTGACAGTGAAAACTTGAAAATTACAACGTTATTTGCGTTGCTTGCATTGCATTTCTCATCAGTACTTAAAGTATCCCGAGTTCCTTGGAGTGATTTCTGGATGCTTGTTGATATACTGTATGTTTGCCAGGCATCGTTACCTGTGATGTCTGACTTCACTAAAGACACTCAAGATATTATTTCAGTCAAAAGGGCCTCAATCAAATACCCATAGATCTTCATTCACCTCCCACTTGCTCCCCTTTTTTCTTTTTTCTTGAGAGGTGATCTCAACATCATAAAAAATCTTTCGATTCTTTGACTTCTGAGCTGTTTATGCCTTCACAATGGTACTGGAAGGGCAATCAAAAGGTGCGTATTTCCTGGGGTAGAAAAAGAAAGCTCTATTAACTTCCCAGTGTGCATCACCACCCACACAAAGATTAAAAAAAACAATGTAAAACCCTGCTGGGATCTGCAATAATACAACAGCAGGTATACATGCACGAGCAAGGATAACTTTCCTAAGTCTTTTCAAGTCTGTATGGGTTCACTATCAATCATTTTAGAGGCACAGTATTTCTCATGATGATTTCACCCCTAGCAACACAGTAAAAGTGGTGACTGTTCTCCCATTAAAAACAACCCCATGGGTTGTTTCTGCAAGCTGCTCATTACGGCCAATAGTTACACTTTATGACTACGCAGCCTCCAGCGGCCAAGTGTCGTTTCAAATATACCCCCAAAACAATATCGCCCATGTTTATGTTCGAGTGACGAATCCCTTTAGTGGAGATGGAAATTTTGTGCAAAGGAATGAATCAACTGACATTATTGTGCAGCCACAGAGTCTGTGCAGGGGGGAGGCTGCGATAAAAGGAGGGGTCACTCAAATGCTGGCTCTCACCACAGAAAGATCCCAGATCTGCTCTGGCAAAATGCATCAGTTTTAAATAGCATCTGTTGCACAAAAACAGCCACTAACAAAAATCTTTATCCCGTGGTTTTAACAGAAGAAGGGATCATGTATTTGTACAAATTAGTTTTGAGCCCTTTTTTGCTGTTTTGATTTAAACTGCTTGATTTTTTCAGACTTCCATGAGAAATAACACAAACATTAACCATTTAGAGAAGAAAGATAACTCCAAAATGTAAACAAAAAAAATTATTACACTAATTTTACAATTTTATTTGAGGTAGCAGCTTATTCTACAATAATAATAATAATAATAATAATAATAATAATAATAATAATAATAATAATAATAATAATAATAATAAGATAATAGAAGACATGTTTACACACATTTGTCACACACAAAAAGTACAGCTTGTGTTTTTTCTACAGAATAAATACACTCATGGGTGTTTACAGCTAGAACCCTGATTGTACAATCAACTAAACTTTATTTCATCTGATTCAAAATCAAAGGGAAACTGAAGAGAAAAAATAAAAGTGAAATCTTGTTTTCTGGCAAAAAATGCAAGTAAATGTGGACCGTGGTGAAGGTTGCAGGATGAGTAAGGAGAATAGAGGGGGCAGATGTACTTGTCTTGGATATGAGCCATAATAAAAGAAAAATATTAGAAATGTGACCTTGTGCTTAACATAATAGACAGAAAAGCGTCACGCAAGCGCTCAATGTTTAAGCATAAAGCTGTTCAAAAACTCTTATCAGTGGGTTCTTTTGATGGGCTGAACAGCGCTGCAAACTTTAAAAAGATAAGATCACAGGATGGGCAGAAAAAAAATCAAATACACAATGAATACTTTGTCATCCTCAAGCAAAAATATCATCTAAATGAAGGGTCCAAGGATTTGGTCAAAATATTAAATATTTTTTAACAGAAATAAATAGAGGATACAAAAATGAAAGCTTGTGTTGGTGCAATGTTTGTGGCACCAACAGACAATATCATTATATTGGAGGCTCACACACACTTTGATTCTAATTCAACTGTGTCATGCAGAGTGTTTAGTAAAAACCTTTTAAAATTCTTGTCATTCCTTCAATTGCCATCAAGTATGACTTCTGATTGTATTCTTGAGGACAGATGAAGTGACAGTGACTTTAATATGAGTTCAGTCAAAAGCCCAAGTCAAGGATTTCTAATATGTATGTATTAAATATGAATGAAAGCGGTTTTAAGCGTAAAAAAACAACAAAAGTTTGAAAAACACCCCAAAGAAAAGTAAATTGCTTGGCTTTGTTGTGATTCTCACTCCGTTCTTTTGGGTTTTTATTGCCTGACACACAGAGCGACAAGTGTACTGTTTCAGAGGGAATTGACTAATTATTTTGATCTCTAATTTAGCTTCCCGGGGACAATTTTTCACCTTTCTGAATCACAGCAGTTCTGCTGCTCTGCTCCATTGATACACAGCTGGGAGTGAATTAGGAATCCATGTACTCTGCACATCTGTTTAGAACAGCAGATAATGTTTGTCCCCCTGAGGTCTGGGGAACCAACATGCATGCGGGAGCTAGTTTAGGGGAAACACACCAAATCCAAATATAGCCACCAAATATTATGACAAAGAGAGGTGTCTTAATGACGCAATGCGCATGGGGCAATTATCTGTTTTTCCAGCCCCAATATACCCCTTCCAGCAATCCTATGGACATATTTGCACACGGTTCCTAAATATGACCTAAAATTTTGCTCCATCACAGATAATCAGTAATAATGTGAGCATGCTTCAAACAGTTTGAGAATATCCTCATAAAAGATGATGCAGTCACTTGTTGGTCTTGTGGTCCTTAGTCAGACGGTGTTGGAGGAAAAGTGTGGTTTGCTCCGGGCTAATTATCAAGTGACTGAGATCAAGTGTTTTTGGGATTTGGAGAACGAGGTCACGATGAAGCTGGCACTCACCTGTTTCTGAGGCCCAGTAATGATGTAGGTGTCGGTTTACCAGCGATTTAACTCGAGACTGACATTCCACTTACTACAAAAATGATAATAATGTGGATAAAATGGTGAGGCGAGCCTGTGTAGAGTGTTTACCAGGCTTACACAGAGAGAAAACATGATGTCCACAGACATCCAGGGCTTGCTTGGAGCAAATCTGTTGCTTTTTTTCCCCCCACATTGCCTGGATCAGGTTGTGATGATTTGGACATCTAAGGATGTCTCCTGGATGGCTGCCTTTTTTCGAGGAATGTCCAGCAGGAAGGGGGGGGGGACCCACATCCAGGAACTGGAGGGATTACATATGCCACTTTGACTGAGATCACCTCAGAAGAGCTGGGTGACGTCAATCGGGGGGAAAGAGGCATCTTGGCTACTTTGCTGAGCTTCTCCTCTCTGCTTTTCAGGAAAGAAACATTCTGATTTATTCAAACTGTAGTGAACCAGTAAGCAGGATGGGATCCTGTTGCTTTCTTCAATATATTCTTTTACTTGAAAGTGATCTGGATTTGTCAGACAGTTTTTAGTTTGGTGTAAAACCTATTGGCTAAGTACCGTTTGCCTTATAGGGTGCATTTTTATGGTCGGATCTCTTCCAGAACAAATCCACCATAATACGCCTCAACAAAAGTGAGGATGTTTTGCTTGATGTCTTTTGGGAAGTTCCAATTCAACTATGTATAAATCCATTGTTTGAGGTTTCAGCTCACAGTGCTGTTGAACTCGACAGTGCTATAACGAGACCACCACATTTAACTTGCATGAGAGAGACACATTATTAGAATAAACTCTCCAGAAACATGAATTCAAGCTCAGGTTGTTGAGTACAACCTCAAAAATTGGCGCTTTACTATTTCAAAAACTCCAGGGCAATCTCAAGCAAAAACTGAACATCGTTACCTTTGTGAATGTAAAATTTCTGGAAGATGTGTTCCACTTGATCAGATGACAATGAGCAGGCATACTAAATGAAGTGGCTGGAAAATGTATATATTAATAGTCGGGCACAAACTGAGGGTACTTTTGGTGGGATGGATGAATTGGAGGACTGGATTTGAATTAAATCAAAGATGGACTGGATTTTTTAGACTCTTTTTTTCAGTTTGTGTCTGCACTTCGTATCCTGCACTTAACATACGATAATGATGCCTTGTTCAAATTAGCATTAAATTTGTGTTTTAACTTCCACTCAGCTGCAGCAATGTCCCCAAGACAGCCTTTTTTTGTTCAGTGTTAACCATGGATTACACTTTTGCCCTCCCATCTGGTCTTTCTCTAATGCCTTGTAATGATAGTGTGTGTATCATCGTGAGGGATGTCCAAGCAAAATCACAGTTACAAATGTGTTGGGTGCCCAGGCCCCATGCCCCTGATGTATTTATCTTCCACTATCTTGGAACACAGGTTATATTATAAGCACTATATGTGAGTGGAGCACAGCGACGCTGCACCTTTTGAAGCATCACTGCATCCTGCTTGGACGGCAGTGTGTAAACACAAGAAGAAAGTGTAGTGGCTACCTGTGAGCAGGACCTCTTTTGTGTCTGCCCTAATCTGTCTTCTTCTCTTCTTTACAACGCAATGAGTAAATTAAAACTGCTATAGATAAGAGGACTGCCTGCTATCCCATAAAAGAAAAGAGAAAAACAAAGGTGTTCTCAATAAAAAGGGATTTATTTTCACAAGAACCAGCCAACGTCCCACTTAAGCTGTTTTTGCAGATTTTTTTTTTTATACTTTTATGTGGATGCTTTTATGTGTGGTTTTTACTGTGTGTATCGGTTTGAGAATAAGGCAACCGAATAAACAAAGACTAGGATAAGGAGTTGATTCAGAAGTAATCTGTTAATAACAAATTCACAAAAAGCACTCCATGATTTTACTGCTCAATTGGCCTTGCAGCAGCTTGGGTTGTAGCATTTACTGGATCCACCAGATGGAGACCTAATGAGCCTTTTTTTAGGGACAAAACACAGATGGAGACAATGTACTGTATGTAGTCTCACTGGTGTCTTCCCATATTGACAGATGAAAGCATGACTTCTCTGCATGTGCTTGTCCTCCTTCAAACACTGGACACACACACATAGACACTGACAACAATGTTCACTTTTTTGTCTTTTGATGCCTAAGTCAGCGCACAGCTACTGGATTGGACCCAACTTGTCAGTTCCTCATACAGTTCAACTACTCATCCATCCATCCCTTCCTCAATCAATCCTTTTAACCCACCTTATCTGATTTGGCACTCATCCAAGCTGGCTCTTGCTAATTCAAAGACAACAAATGATTTTGGGGATTGTGAAAGGAAACCAGAATACACAGAGAAAAAAAACACATTTATACAAAAGAGACAGCCTGCAAACTCTTCACAGTGAGGCCCTCAGCTCACAACTACTTCACACTGCTGGAAGATGAGAGTGCTCACCAGTATGCCACCATCCATCCTTGTTCAACACAGTGCATTTTCGAACCAGATCACCACTTCAGTGAGGGGTGCCATGCTCTACAACGACTGACCTAAAGAAGAATCCTTGAAATCCACAACATCTGATATGATGGTGGGCTGTTGGGAAAGATTTGAAATAGCTACATACAACCACCTCTTTGTGGCTAAGTAGGCTGGTGTTTTTAGAAAAAAATATGCATAAAAAATACAACAAAAAAACAAAAACATTATTAGGTTCATGACAGGTGCATGCCTGTCAATCACCACAAAATAAGATGATCTGTTAGGTGCTTGTAGCTGAAAAACAACACAAATCTTAGATTCTAGTTTGTATTGTTGATTGAGCAAATTAAATTCATCAGTTGTAAGTATTGCAGTTAGCAAATGCCACTATAATCCAACTTTCAGTACAAACAATGCTCTTTGAACCCCAGAGGAAAAGTCACCGTAGCTAATTACAATTGGTTACATGCAGACAGAAAGAAACACTCAGAACTTTATGAGGCCACTTGAGAGGACTAATCATCGTCTAATGTGTCATATTTGTCAATCCGATTATTTCAATTCAAGTCATACTTGGGCCACACCTCTGGGTTTTCATCTGAATTTACAAATAAAGTGTGCAGTGTGCAAAAAAGGTGTGCAGGTGTGTTTTTTTCACTGCATTATGAAAAGATAGCATCCTCAAAATGCTCTGCTGTGAGTGCCTGAATGAAAAACCAATGCAAAAATGACTTGCTAAGTGTAAAGTGTGTATTGTACAGTTTTGTCACACTTCACAGCCTTGCATTAAGAACTGCCTTAAGCTGTTGGTTTTTCTACATAAAGGTGATATTTTTGTATGTTTTATGTATCTGTGTCTTTCCAGAGCTCTAACGAGGTGACCGCCTCTGTCTATATGAATGCCAAGAATCCTCATTAGTGATCAAAAAGAGCTGTTTGTGTGTCGTATTTTGTCGAGTTACCTTCAGTGGTATTTTCCTTTAACTAATCCCGTCGCTGATGTTGCATGTGTACTTGTGGTAGTGTATCAAGACTTTTCCCAGACTTTTCAGTGTTATTAGCAATAACACTTTGTTGACAGGGCTAACTTCACATATTCCCACCACAGCATGCCATAACTGTGATGAATGACACATGAAACAAGCTTTTCCTGACTGCACTTTGTGACAAAAAAAAAGTGCTGACAGGAAGTCAGATGCGCACAATGCTGGTTCTACAGCTTACTAAAATTGATGCACACTTTTTAAAGCAGGTCTTGACATGGGATAATCCAGGGGCGAGTAAGAGCACCGACATTAAGTAAGTCTGGATATCCCAAAATGTGTAATAGCAGCATTAGAAAATGAGCTGTATGATGGTTCAAGTGGGCAAACTTTCAGGGTGCCTCTAGATAACTATTTACTGTGTGTGTGTGTGTGTGTGTGTGTGTGTGTGTGTGTGTGTGTGTGTGTGTGTGTGTGTGTGTGTGTGTGT
>JAUESF010000001.1:18506614-18538898 GCA_032274765.1 Malacoctenus tetranemus | reverse complement strand
CTTTTTCACCATCAAGCTGCTTAATGTTTCAACTGTAGATTGTGTGCGTGCGTGCGTGCGTGAGTGCGTGTGTGTGTATGAGACCTACAGCTGCACGGAAGCAACAGATGTGCCCATGGCCTGACACACATTAATGCATGGCAAAGCACATCATGCGAAAGATGCCAAAATTATGAAGATTTTGCCCAAAATATTCAAATTTGGAAAATGGAAATGTGCGAATCAAAGCGTTCCTGTATCTGATGATGTTATATGCCCCCAGCCATTACTGTGTTACAAATCCATTTTGAATTACATTTTTTCCAAAAGATTGCAGCCAAGAAATAAATGAAGTGTCTCTTCTGTCAAACACCTCCTTCATAGACCCTCATTGACTCAGAGGAGAGGAGGAACAAGACTTTAAGTGAGGAAATCATTTGGCCAAGTTAATATTTGAAACAGAAGACCTACCTCTAACGCTCACCCAACAACATTCGAAAACTAATGGTGTCGACTACTTTTGAATGAATCAAAATTTGCTAAGGTCTTGCCACGGTGTGATGGACAGACATCGGCTTGTTCTGACTTGTATTTTAGGCAAACTTTCCAGCGCAACGTGTTTAATTCATCACATCAGGAGTAAAACGTAACCAACACTCCTGGTTTAGTGTGTCTCGATTTAGACTAATATAAAATGACAGGGAATTACTCACAGCAGCCATCTGGAACGCTTGGCCTCAGATTATCACTTCAATCATAACTGACTATCATATCTGGTCATATATATTTGAGGCAACACAGTTTTCTGAAAAAAAAAATGTTTCTAGGATTCTGAGTTTGTCTGTGAAAAAAAATTCATACAAAAGGACTTACGAGTTTTAGTGAACATCAAAACAGAGACAACTGTATTATCACCTGCCAAAATGAGTGATTATCGTCATGATTTGCGCAGTAACATTTAATAAACCCTGATGCTGGCCTCCACTTTGGAAACCATTCTACTAAAACAAGAACATGTTGGTTTGAATATTATTTTACTTTAATAAAATGTGCTTTGACTGTGGATTTGGAATGCTTTTTGTAGCTTCAATGGATAAATTAATTAATGAATGGATAAAAAAAATCATAAATGAAAATGAACAATTGGATTAACAAACCAGCAAATCAACAGAAAAATAAATCGGCCTGAAGATTGTAATTTTTGAGTGGTGCAAGATTAAAAACAGTTGGGTCCTTCATTAGTCTGTGTTATTCTTTCCACAATGCACTCATCTGACATTATATTCACAATTCACACATTAGTACGTGAAATGTGAATACTGTCCTCATTTTTCTGATTTATCCACCAGGTCTGCCCACAGTGTCAAGATGTCAGACTCTTACTCTGATTATAGATTACCCTTTTGTAACATGCTTGAATAAACCTCGTCTTATTGTCTCCTCTTCATTTCCATGCAGTGGCGCCGACACTTTTTGTGCTTGTCCACAGACAACATGGGGAGAGCTTTAGCTGCGAATGAATATGGTGGGCCATTAAAAGGTTACAGTCATCAATTGTGGTTAAGAGAAGGATGGTACATGTGAGGATGGAGTGTGAAATTCTGTTTTAAAGGGAAAGACTATACAGCGGGAGATGTCGAGGATTTAGGTCACCACAGATTAAGATAAATGGTTGCCTCAGAGAACCAAATCAGTTTCTTAGTCTCAGCTAGAATGCCATTACAACCTCTGAGCACACACAGACATACACACACACACAGGCACACACATCCAGGGCCCATAGTCAACAAACATGTTTTGCACTCATCTTGTAGCCATTAATCTCTTAATTTTGTCTTGTGGTTTGAAAAAAAGGAAAACAAACACAACAGTTGAGTTTGTCTCTCTAAAGAGGTTACAGAAGAGTCTTGGCAGCTTGGTGCCTCACTTGAAGGAATTATAGTTGGAAGTTTCCACATTTAACCTATGCTCCATTTCATGCTCACTTGGTATTTTACTGTACTGATTAACAAGTAATCACTTAATCATGTATTACTAATAAGCCTCTTAGTTTACTGTCATGTGTACGATGGCGCATGAGTCTCTGGGGATATGTCAGAGGCAAATTTCCAGAGGTTTTCAAGGCTACGCTGTACAGTCACAGAACTGACCCTCTGGAAACCAAAGGACTGTCAACAAGGCCCTCAGAGGCCCATTAAAGGCATGCAAACATGGATCACTCTCTACGGTACTTTTGCAAGAGTACAGTGGATGAAGGTCAGCAGATCAAAGGCTTTTGGCTGACACTCCTTGGTGCCTGATGAGCCCTCTTGGGTTTCATTGATTAGCCAATGAGAGGCCGGGGCAACGACATTGAACAGATGAAAACAAAGTGACTTGTCTTGCTTCAGATGGAGAAAAGTTATTTTCCCTTCAGTTGCCCCAGGAGACACGGACGATCTTGAATCCTCTTCAGTAAGAGGACACTTAATCAGACTCTGAGAACCGGCAGTGATCCCCACTTTGTTATATCTGGTGACATGGCATCTGACACATTTCTACACACCGTATGACGCACTGATGAAACATTTAACACTTGTATTTATCATTGTGTAATCACAAAACAAAAAAAAAGATTTACGAAAAAGCAGCAAAAATGACGAGATGTGATTACTATAACTTTATTATTGTTTCAATGTGCTCATTTTAAGTACTACATCGCTGCTTCTGCAGCTCTCCGAGGTACCCAAATAGAATGTGTGTGATTGAATAGGGACAAATTTGACCTCTTTCATAATCCCACAAGTGTTTTTAATTAAGTCATTAATTAGGGAAATATTCTCCAGGGGTGCTGAAGGGACTCGATTTTGATAATTGTAGAAAAAATAAGGGGTTTTCTTTTTTTTGGGGGGGGGGGATAACAAAAGAAGTGACGAATATTTTGAATCCAGCTCTGTCATTTTTTTTTTTACAAACCCTCAAACTGCACTGCTTTCTGTCAGACAAAACATTTTTAAAAAAGCTTGCCTGACTTTTTTGTTTCTATTCAAGCTAATCAAGTATGACAAAAAATACTGATTACAGAAAGATAGACTGTGAATATTCAATAGGACTCAACTAAATTAACCCATTTTGGGTGGGATCAATCACTGACACTGAGTGTGGTTTGGTTAATGGGACACACATGTGACCTCATGGAGCAAAATCTTAAAAACAAATGCCTCTGTTTTGAAATTCAACGGAAGAGAAACAGGATGCTTGCACGAAGAAGACAGGGGAGACTGTCGAAGCAGACAACTAGTGAATGAGTGGAAACATCACATTGTAACGGAGCAGCATGATAATGACTGTGTTCTCAAGACTCATGGCTTCTGCACTGAAACATGAAAATAAGCACTGACTTTGACATCTGGGAATCACCCTACTCAGAATGAATAATCCTCAAGTGAGATCAGCATCAAGGAGATGTTGCTAAATATTTTCCCTCCGTTAAGAATGTGTGCTTCTGTGTGCACGCATAACACATTTGGAGGCCATGTTCACATCAATGTTGGTCAAAATGAGGCCCATGGGCATTGTTTGAGATACATAATGAGGATGAGACTGAAGCATGTCCTCAAAATATTCCATGTCCTTCAACTGGTTTATGCATATTTTAAGCTGTAAAGATGAAATCTTGGAAGTTCTTGGGCATTTTTAGTCATGCAGAAGAAGAAGCAGAAATAATCACTGGAAAGATGGGGTGAAAAAAAACAATAAAAAATGTAAAAATTGACTCCAAGTTTTCACTCAGACTGTAAAAATCATTCCAAGGTTAATTTTAACACTCTGTTGTGATTTGTTCACTGACATAAATTTTGGATCTACAGAACCAGGTAGGTGCAACACAGTCTGGATTAGTGTTGTGCTTAACACTTTTTGCTGATTAAACATAGTTTTTCCTAAACCAAATCCACATACAGTATGTGAGCAACAATTCATTTCACTCCCAGATGCATCTTTGGAGTGATTTCACTCTCATTCTAGCTTTATTATGGTCGCCAGCAACTAAGCGATCATATTTTTTTGGTGCATGCTTATACAGGGAAGACGCTTACTATAACTCACACATAACTATCAAGCAAAGAAGTCTCTCTGAGTTTCAAGGCCATCACACTGTGATAAAGAAGAAAGGCAGGGTCAAAAAAATTACATAGTTTTTGTCTAAAAGGTTTTAAATGATGTGGACAAATATTCTTCACACAAAAGTGATGACAAAATGATGAATCCTCACTCTGCTAACACTTTGGAAACAGTTCCTGCCCTTTAAAAGCTTTGATTATCAGTAAAGCTGGTGGTGCCTGAGAGTTGTGTTTTGTTGAAACTTAACTGCTAAGTTGTTTTACAAGTAAAAATAATAATGAAGGGAAAGTGGAAGCTGCTAAAAAAGACATGGCAAATAATCAGCACATCGCTTGTAATTTCAGTGTGTTGCAGAAACTTAAATATGGCATGAGGGTCAGTTTAATGAGGGGCACTCACAGCTTTCCAGCTGCCTCCTTAAAACTGGCATAGTAGCTCTTCCTGCCACATTTGGATGGCAGAGTTGGAGGAAATTGATTTCTCTCTCACTATTACTGTCCATGGAAACGAGGAACTGCCAAGTTGGTAATGTCTCCTAGTGAGCATCGAAACTTTGTCATCGGTCAACCTCGAGAGGGACCGAGCTGCCATGCTTCCTCGGTGAGCTTTGTGCCTCTGGCTATCATAAGAGTGACACTGCTGTGACATACGTTATTTTCCAAAAATACATGTATTTTGAGTGAATGCAAACATACACACTACCCCACAATACGTTTTCAAAAAGCATTAAACACTCATCCACTCTAATAGTTTGGCAAACAGTGATCGTACTGGGGCTGAAACAATTCTTCAAATTATTATAAAAAAATTTTACGATGAAGATTCCTTGAGGCAAAATATCTGCCTCTAGGCTTCATTTAGTTTAAATGTACATCAGCTTTTGTGGAACTCTCTTGCCGCTTCTGTTTCACTATGCAGTTTGTCCGAATAATGGTTGCGTTAGCTGCATACAGCGCTTTAAATCCACAGTGGAACGTTTATGCAGAAACACAAAGACGTAAAATTTGACGGAAAACAGAGAAGAACTGCAAAGGACCAAAAAAGAAAATTACAGATTCTGGAAAGTTTGTAATCACTATAAGCCAAACAAGAAAGGAAACAAGGCACATATTATAAGATAATATAAAACAATCCGAAAACAGAAAAATTCGAGTCTTTGTTCAGTTGGAATATTCACATTACTTTCAAACCATCGTTTGCAAAAAACCCAGGACATAACAAATACCAAAAAATACAAGAGCACTGCAGTACTTCCCCTGCAATGATGCTCTTGTACTCCATAATTTAGTATACTGAGCATTACCACTCTGTGAGGACTGTTCCTGTGTGCTTTTGATTGTGTGAGTGCAGGTGGGTAGGACCCCAAAAGCCAGAAACAATCCACTTTGTCATGACTGTATTGTAATGATTGTCGGCCCCACCCCCCCGATCTTGGCCCTTGAGCGATCCTTACTTGTTGCTCCTTATTTACCTGTTGCTGTAATTCTTTTTTTTTTCTTTTTTGCAGAACGTTAAATCCCAGAGAAGCCTAATCTTTCCACATATTGCTGCTGGCCGGATTCACTCAGGGGACACGCAATGTTGTTGCAATTTAAGCAACAAAACATGGTTTTAATGAGTTATTATAAATAAGGGAAGAAGGTATTTGAGCAGTCAGATGAAAAAAAAAAACCCAGTAGAACCCGCACTTGTTTTATTCTGTTGCCTGATCAACTATCAAAACCATTGATGGGATATTGCAAAACTGCAGCAAGCTACTTTACCCTCATACTACAAGATACAAGAAAATAATCAATAAAAAACAGATACAAAATTTTAAGCATATGCATTTTAATACTTTCAGAGCTGCATCAGTTAGTTTGAATTTCAAGTGCTAAGGATTTGCAATGATAAAATAAAGAAGTTGGAACCCTGTAGGGGCAAAACAATAAGGTGTAAACCTGTGACATAAAAGAATGTCAAAATAATTGCAACACTGGACTTGGAAGTTGACTTCCACTGGTTTTAATCAGTGTCATGAAATTAGCACATTCTTCATCTCAGATAAACAATGACCAGAAATTTAGACTGTGAAAGTATCAAAAGTGTCTCTATTCTGTAACATTAAGTGTGTAGTATTTATCACAAGAGTGAAGAAGAAATTGAGGGAAGAATGTAGCAGGAAGAGGATCATCTACTAGACAGTGTTTGTCTCGAATATACTGTTTCTCGAAGAGCTGAGCCACAGCTGCCTCATGCTGCCGAAAACGGTCAATAAACAAAAGTACTTCAATGGGAAAATTAACACACCACAAAACAGTCAACAGCCAAAATTTGCACGGCAGTGCAAACCAGTGCTTTTTCGTTCTTGGAAATTCGTCGTGCTCAATTTTGCAGTTCATTTTAGAAACAAGCAATGAAACCTTCTGAAAGGCTGGACCTCAATTGATTTTGAGGTCACATGCTGGAAGACAGCAGATGAAAAGATGAAGAGGCATAATTAGCAAACTGGAAAAATAACTTTCTTTGCATACTATCCTCTACTTGTGCTATGACCTACCTGAGAGACTCTGGCTGAATGGCTACATGAGTGGTTCTAATTAGCTGATACCTTCCAGCTGACATAAGTGACTATGCTTTATATTTGCTGCTCAGTCGAGCTTAACCAGCGCCACTGATGATAATTATTTAGACTGAAATGTCTGCAGCTTTAATACTTTTATCTCACCACCTTTTGCAATATTTTACCTCTATTTGACTTGCACCACGACCACATCTGCCAATTTTACTCTTTTTTCATTACTGATGAGATAAAATCTACAAAATTATTCCAACTCATTTAACTGTATTTTTTCTGTCACTGGAATAAGTGGCTTAGGTGGGAGTTTGAATGCAAGAGAGTCCTTGCACACTCTTAAATGACGTCTTAACAAAACTTTTCCTGCAGTATGCATTGAATTTACATTTTTATTACACAAGAAATGGGTAAGCATATTTTAAAAAAGCAAAAATGGGTTTGATCATATTGCCATAAAAAACTAAATTGGTGAGGTTATGTCCAAACAAAAATGTGTAACCTTCTTATATGCCTAAAAAAAGTGAGACCTAAAAGTTGCAGCTGAAACACCCCAAGTCATTTGACCCGTAAAAATGTACTGTGGTGCACCTTCAAGGGGGGGGTGCAGATTACATATACAAAACCTCCAAAAATAACTGTCCACATGGCCAAGTGCAGCAATGCGTACTTATACAAGTATATGTTTATGTTGTGATCAATTCCTATGAGGCTTGAAATCCTAAGCAAAGTTTTGTTGTTTCTATTAATTTATTTATTTAAAGCAAAGGTGTAAAACAAAGGAATGGTCACTGACCTCATCCGGCTTCATGTTGATATTCATGCCATCTAGCAGCAAATTAACACAACAGCTGTGCATGCAATCCAAAAGTGCGTGCCAATGTTGTGGCTGTTCCTCTGGGCACCATGCTTGGTTGGTAACCAGATAACCATCAAGCAGGTAAACACAGTTTAAATTGCAAGCAACAAATCAAACACAGACCCAATTTTGTTTCTCTGATCAGCTCATTTTGATATAGAAATAAAAGCTGATTTTTTTTTGGGGGGGGGGGTAAGTTGAATCCCCCGCACCTTGATTCAGATCCGAATTTCAAAAATTGTGTGTTTTCTTCTCACCCTGAAACATTGAAATATTTCCTGCAATTACTCATTGGCTGCAAAGGCTTTCAACTGTTCAAACAAGTGTCTCTGCAGCCTGTCCTCATTGTGCAAGTCAAAGCATCATGATACTCGTGGCCGGGGGGAATATTCAACCTGAGCTATCAAACTAAAGACTTCCTGCATCATCAGTAAATTTGGGGACTCTGAGGGACTCATGCTGTGCTCATGTCTCTGCCATTGGTTATCTTACACCAAAGGTTTTCTCAATGACAACCTATTGCTTGTGCTCTCCTTCCTGTCACTGTCTCTTCTACCAATTCCAACCTCCTCCCTCCTTTTTCCCTATCTTTTGCAGTCGTCCTACTATCCCTCTTGTAAAAGTGCCAGTGAACTGTGGCTGCTGGGCCTAAAAATACTCGCCCCTTGACAATGTTCAGTGACGCATCCCTCTGCCAGCTACCTGATCCATTTGAGCCTACTTTTTGGCTCATCTTCACCAGTCCCATTTCTTTCTCCTTGAGCTATGTCATACTAACCTGGCTGTGCCAAAGCCTAATATGACACTTAGGACCCAAACCTCCTTACTCAAAGTCAGATATTGGACTCACAGTCAATATGGCTTTAATCTACAGGCTCCATCGACATCAAAAAGGCATTTTTCCCCTTTATCTGCCAAAGCTGTCTAATCTATTTCTACACCTTTGTAGTTTGTGTCTCACTTGGATGTAGAGGAAAAATGAATTTCCTAAACGTGAGCTTGAGTGCTCAAAAGTCAGGAGGCCCAAAATAGAGACAATTTCCTCTTAAACAAATGTCATTGGCAGGGTACTCCTGTCTTGATGCGGTCTCAGGCTTCACGACACATGTAATTTCCTGGATCGACAAATAGCATTGATTTGAACTGCATTGAAGTCACCATTCAATTGCATTTCTTACAGAATGCAATCAGGCATCACTGGCACTATTGATTCAAAAGAAGTCATGGTTTAGATGGGGAAGAAAAAAACAGGCATTTGCTGCTAAATCCATTGTTTGCCTTTTTTCCACTGCAATTCATTTTTTGATTGACAGAAAACTTGTTAGAAATGGTTGGAACATTTAGCAGGGACAAAAGAGTCTTTATTCTGTTAAATATGTAACATTCCTACATAGGTGATGGCCAATTTTACAATGCCATTCTTTGTTTCTGAGGACTTGCATCAAATTTTTGTGGGATATTTTTTTTGCAGTCATAGCAGTCTAGAAACAAAACCAGTGAGCATTTAGATGAGGTTGTTTTTATTGTATCTGGGGAGATAAGGGATTTGAATAATTGGTACTAAGCTGGAATTAAAGTAATAAAAGCAAGGGCTCAAGTAGGAATATTAGAAAATGTTTTGCCGTGTAACTAAATAATGGTTTTTCATTAAGATAACTGATTTGGAAAAAACTTATGTTGTCTGATACTGTCTCAAGATGTGATTCATGTGCACGTGTGTTTATGTTGCCTCCGGTAAGTGTGTGTGCTAGAAAGGTGGGGGTATGAGGGGGATATGGGGGTGGTCTTCAGAGGGCTTCTTAATGAGCCAAGGTAATCAATGCCAAAGGAGATGGCTTTGATGGATGCCTTTGAGAAAACAATGTGCCGTGACGACCTCTGTCTAAAGACACCACAAAGCAATGGCTCCAAACAAGAAAAGCGACCTTCATCAGATTGTTGCTAGCAAGCAGTTGACCCTTTAAATTACTATTTGTGCAGATGCGCACTGATTTACGCTCACCTTGGTGATAAGAAAGGGAGATCAGTGAACATTCATCTTTAAGATTGCATTTATAAATGAGCCCGACTGGTTTATTGACACCGACTTCAGGAGCAACACAGGACAAAGAATATAGGGACAAACTGTTTCTCTGTGGGATCACTTTACTAACACTAATCCTCGCTTTTGAGGTTATTTACCATTGCTTAATAAATGCTGAAATTGTACTAATGAAACTGAACACGGAAAAATTTCTCTTTTTCCCCCACGTTAATTTTTAAGGAAACCTTTTGCTAAAGCATAATTAAAAGGACAAATAGTTGCAGGGCTGTACAGCTTTGCTTTGTACTTCTCTTCTAGAGGAAAATGGACTCAAATACACGTATTCAGGCACACAGACACACTTTTTTCTCATGCCTCACATTCAGCAAGACTTTAGCTCCATTTTTTATCAATGGACCCTCATTTTTCTATTTTAGCTGAGAGGGGGAATCCCTCAAGTGACTGGGTGCCTGCAAGTGACACGTGGTTGCAGCTGAATTTACGTGGAGGCAGCAATATTCCCGTCCGTTCCACCATATTTTCTTTCCTCCTGGAAGTGAAATGCAGTTAGGCGTCAGCTTCTGGCATGTGGCAATAATGTTTCAGTGAATTAAACACTATGCATGCATACGACATCCAGACACTCGGTGTTTGGACCGTGTCTTATTCGCACTCACGCATGGTGATGTTGGCAGATGTGTGGCCCGCCTCCCTCAATGCCTGGCATTTCTGCCTTTATAATGATGTATGACACAAAGCCATTCCATATATGGCAGTGAAGAGAGCCATTGCGTTATAGTGCTTGTCATGCTACCCATCTACCATTATGCAAGTTTAATGGGAAGCTTACCGCAAGTTAATGGACTGCATGCTGTGTCTAAGCAATTATTTTACATTGAACGATCCGTTCATTGTCCACTGGATTTGACAAGAAACTCAGCAACAAAATGTGAATAGATATAGTCACAGGAAGTCCGAATAAATAAGTTCAGAGAGTTTCTTCACAGTAGTTTAACAAAGCTGTACAAACAGATGACAGGTACAGATTGACAGGCTATAAAGTATAAAGTCGAAACCTAGTACCTGTTTTTACCCACCTTAAATTCAGGTTGAAAATTGCAAAACAGAGCACAGAATTTTTTTTCCTTCTCTGGATTCTATTTGTCTCTAAACTGAGCTGCCACACTCAAGAAAAAATATTATGTGAGTGTGTGTGTTTATGCTTCACTACTATCACTCACTTACATACAGTGACATACACAGTGAGGCTCAGTGCTGGCAACATATTTTAGTACACGATTTTTTTTTGTACTCTGATAATGAGTACAAGACAATGGGTTTCAGCTGAAGAGCAGTTCTATTAGACCTTGGAGGAGGAATAAGGGACCTTTGGGGGGGCATGCACCAATGCCCACCATCTTCACGGAGACAAAAACGCATGTGTACGAGTGTTTGCCGTAACCTGACTTGCTTCAGTGAATATTGAAACAGCTTTGAAGATCAGTGGAAGCAAACCTCTCCCTCACATTAGCTCTTGCCTGTGATTGTGCGAAAACAGTGAATGCCATGGTGCACAAAGGAACAGAGCTCCAAAGGCTTTGTGCAAGACTGATGCTCTTTTCACTAGGATATAGGTCTCAGATCTGATGTTTCAAGAGAAAACATTGACAGCCTGACACTCTCCTAATTCACATGTATTAAATGCTGCAAATTGAAGATCTCCAAAGTTTAAGTCAATTTGAAACCAATGTGATGACAAACTGAAGTTCCACTTCAAAATCATCACATTGACATACCTTTTGTTAACCAGTATTTATAGTGAATTCACCAGTATCATTTTTTTTCATGTAATCCTTCCTTTATTTCGTGAAGTTTAAAATCTTCACTGTTCTTTGACGATCATTACAGAGCCAACGCCAGTTTGTGTCACTAAAATTAACTACCCATCATTTTATTTTGCTCGACCTCTAAGGTTCATTAACCCAGATTCACTAGTAGTTCCACATACTTGCCTTAAGGCTGCTTTCACACCTGACATTTTTAGGTCAACTTTTTTGTGACCAAGGGTGGTGCAGCAGCTTAGGTGTGAACAAAACACTCTGGTACACACCAAAACAGCTGCAGTGCAAAAATTAGCCTGAGGAGGTGGTCTTGGTGTGGCTCTCATCCCACTTTTGGTGTGATGTGAGTGTAGTGCAAAACCGCACCAGGATACACACCACACATGTCATGCACTGAGCAAGTTTAAGCTAAGTAAATGTCTAATAAGCTATGTGATAATATTCAGTGAGAGATCAGAAGTCACAGACACAAAAGCAAATGAATCAGAAATTAGGATTCTTTTCAGACTTTCCTGCTTTGCCTGAAAATACAATATAATCTTCCAACTCTTTATGAACAATGGTTTTGTTAGTTTGCCATAAATTGCTATTATTCTATAACAGTGGTTTAGAGAACAAGTCATTAATTCATTCAAAAACACAAATTGATATAGAAAAGATTGTGTATTTGTTTTATCCACTCTGTAATTAACCTGTGTAAAGGAAATACACATTATTTGCTAGTACTTCAAACTACATTATTGTGCAAAATATTTCATATATTGGTTTTTCGACTTGACTTTCCAATGTCACATTTCGTTGTTAAACCACTTTTGCTTCCCACACCTTTGCACCATGCAGTGCAATTATATCACTCCCTGTTTTTGACATTCACATCAGCCTTTCCACATAGGTACTCTTGTAAGTTAAACAGTGTGTGTGTAGGAAAAAAGTAAATGGCAGAAGAGCCAGGCTGAGAACTGTTGTCAAGTTTATAACACATATCAAGAGGAATATCTTGACAAAGCTGTTACCTCGCTCCTAATTGTGGAGCTTTTTAACAAGAAAAATGCTCACTTATTTAAAATTGGGTTGTATTACACCCTGACAACAATCCCTGAAGTCTGAGAATCAGTCTGCTTGTTGAATAAAAAAACAGACTGTAGTGGCATTTTTTGCCTCTCAAAACACACCATTAGTATCCGAATAATGGGCTAAAGGGCATTCATAAGCTTCCACGACATGGATACGCCTCCTACAGCTACTTCGCAATTAGATGGCTGCTTTATTTTTGGAAAGAAGCATCTGCATTCACATACTAATCTCTTTGTGTGCAGCAAAACAACTTATCAAAATTACACAAAAATAGGCTTGTGTGTGTCTTTGGGATATAAAAGTCTAATTACTGGTGACCTATGATTCCAAAACCTCAAGAATTGTTCTTTTTTCATCTTTTGGTCCAATTCCAAAACAATATCTGTGATCCTGAAGCAAACCAGAAAGATTTTTTTGTTTTGTTTTTCAGGGTTTTTTTCCTCCTAACTTTGGTTCTGACCAAGGAAAGGAATCCTACTACATTTGCATAGACAGTTGACAGCTCAACAACTTTTTCTCAAACGAGGCACTCTTTGTCTTCTTGTTCTTCGGAGTTCAAAGTGTGTTTTGGTCAGCCACATGATGTGCAAAAAAAGAATGGAAGAAGCAATTCAAACAAAACAGGTGTGCCAGAAAAAAGCACTGTCCTGCACATTTTCAACCAACCAACCAACACTCCAAAAAAAACATAACCTCCTTGGCAGAGGTAATGAGAGTGTCTCAAAGAATTGACAGGTTGAATCTACAAGACAACAAAGGTCAACCATTCAAGCCTTACCTCTACCGTTGTATCACAATGAACAACAAGAAAAACATAAGCAAAACAAAACAAAAAACCCCCACAAATTTTTCACGATTCACTGTCCTGGTGGTACACTCTTTGATTTGATAGTCATTTCAAGATGCGTGAGAAAGCTTGCAAACTTACAAGAGGTTACATCAGATAAATATTATGAAAAGGATTGGAGGGTCTTTTTTATTGGTGTTGTCATTTCTTTGTTGGCTCTTTTAATGTTTGCATGCCTTCTCATTTATTGATGCATCAGTGCGGTTTGAAGTGGAAAGCCTAATTGGCAAAAGGTATTTGCACTGTCTCACTGTGGCCCGACCTGTCCGCCCAGAAACCTTTTATACTAAAACAATCCCACATTGTAGTCCTCAGTCAATTAGATGAAGAGAAATTACCTGTCAGCTATTGCACTCTCACCCTAAACTTTCGACAAAACTTGAGACACTGACATGAGCTGTACCTGCTACTACTATAATTTCAGTTGAGGTGTCGGCTGTTGTGGCTCACCACAAGACACAAGCGTGTCTGTGGAGCAGCTTCAGAATAAGCAGCAGCTTTAGGTTTTACCAACAGATATAAGAGTTACTGGGAAACTCCTGACACAGTATTATTTTTGAAAGACTGTACACAGTTCCCTATTGTTTGACACACAATGTTTGCTTCACAGTTAATCAAAACTGATATCGCAATGCCACCTTCTGTGATTACATAACCACGTAAAAGCCAGCCATTTGCGGTTTAATAAAGGTAAGTACTAACCCTTGTATCGCTACGTGGTGAGCCCGTGCAGAGCAGTGACAAGAGAATTTACTGAGTAAAAGAATGAGGGCAACCCACAAGGTGACGAAACTGAACTTAAAGTGTGCAGAACCGCTTCACGTCTCACTCCCTTCATGCACCTTGACAGCAGTGTGACTGCGCACGTCACACACTTGTGAACAGGTCACTCTGGCACAAACAAAACACACTTGGCCACTTCGCCTTGACCGGTAGCTGCCCAGGGTAGCTGACATGGGCAGTATTGGGAGATGTAGTGTGTTGTGGAGGTTTCATTTTCAACTGGAAATAATTTTTAAATAATCAAAATAAAATGCTTAATAACCAAAGAAGCGGGCCTGTTATTTTCCTATTTAATGAATCCATAATGACTCATATTTATCCATGTTAATCACAGTTGCATATTTTCATCAAATCGTAGAGAACAAATTCAAAATCCTTCAGTTTGTAAAACCAATAGAATCCTGGACATTGTTCAACAGGGATCTTTGGTCTTTCTCGAGTAAAAATGCACCACATAGTCCGCTACAATCTGGCCCCACAAGAAGAAACTAAACAAGGAGGGCAGCAGCATCACCCAATAGCCATACAAATGCTGAAGCTGCTTTAGCTGTGAGGCTTCTTTGGTTGTAGACAAATATTGCCGTCCGATATGCAATTTTAAATTTCTCCCCAGAGAACAATGTGTTGGACTGATCTACCAACAGATGGACTGCCAGCAACTCAGTCCCTTGAGTCACTGCATGATGTGGCTGAAAAACACCTTGTAACATAGTGGAGTACAAGAAAGATAAGTAAACAGAAACATATTTTAAAAGAGAATAGGATTTATGGAGTCTTATACAAGAGAAGTACAAAAACATTTTTGGAGGACATTTTCTGAGTGATGCGGGAACGCAGCCAGTTGCTGCAAAGCATATGGCAAAGAACATTTTTAATTTTAGGTGTCAACATTATTTTGATCACTAAGTTACTTGAATAGAAATGTCTTGATCATTCTCATTATGTAACACACTTAAAACTAGTATGGCTCCATCGTTTCTACACTCTGGCATTTGGGAGGGTAACTTTACCAGAGGAATTTCACAAGAAAGCTGCAAAAAAGACATAACTGCATTCTGCAAAGAATAAAACTCCTCTTTGGAGATTTGGTCATCCATTGTACTCACCAACAGCTAAATAAAGTGATGTAAGTGTTTGCAATGTGTATTTTGCCATGCCTTTTGATCTACAGGAGAAATAGATTGTTCAGACTCATGTACTGTTTGATCAACTACTTTTTAAATGGTTGCCCTTGAACATTTATCAGAAAAAAGGGGGATCTCTGTGACCTATAGTTGATGGTCGAATGTTGTATGATCGTGAGGGATTTTCTGTTGAGACCCTTTTTATTGCAAATCAATTGATGCTGGCTGCCAACTATAATCAGCATTTTTTTCCATTCTGCATGTTACACTGTCCCTCTCAGATGTGGGTGTATTTGTTTGATGTGGAGCAGGTCAGAGGTAACTCTCATAACATAACGTGCTTTAATATATGCTAAGCATCTCTTTGGCTGGGCTAGTGGCATAACGATTGTTTGAACAAAACAACGTAGTTGTGTCTTGGCATATAGTGTTCATATTAATTTATTCATTAGAATGTTTACGTGTTTTTTTTAAAACTCAGAACCATCAACATCAATACTATCATAAATGCACAAAAACTTCCTGGTATAATGTTCATACAGAATTCCATACTTGTCCATTCAAAAACTTTTGAGATATTTCATACCAAAGTGTTTGAAGGACTGAAACAGCACCACATCAACTATTTCCACCTTCTGTTCTCCATCTGTTTCAAAAAAATAGTTCTGTTTTAGTTTAGTTAACTTGGAAGAGTTGTCCAAATATATTAATATAACAAGCGTAAAATGGATGCCTTAAAAATAACAATTTTTTAAGAAAAAGATATATGTCTTCAAAGTCGACTGAATGAAGCGGTTTGGATTAAGATAGCTCTTGTGTTATCTTGGATAAATCACTTTGGTAGACAGCTATCAGATTGATGCATGCTTGACTTTCCCAAAAGGAGGTGGGCATAAGTTAAACTGACGACACCGGCAGAGATAAATGTCTTGGTTTAAAATTAACATTCCAAGGTCAAAGCAGTGAGACATTTCAATTAAGGTCCTTTACTGAGAGCAAATTTAAGAGGAAAAGGAGAAGTACTTAACAGAAAAATGACTGTTTAATGAAACTGTCACTCCAGATTGAAATTTAAAAATGAGGAGGGAAACCTGCAATGTCAATTCAAAGGATGACTTCAAATTACCAAGATCATGAAGTTTTAAGAGAAGCAGATGCATGGTCAACACCTCTAAAGAGTATGTGTTTTATTTGTTGATTATTGAGAAGAGCAATTGTTTGAATTATTTGTACATGTATAGGTCTGCGTATTTTAATCATGTTTCTATCAGCGAGGCAACCGAACTTGCTCACAAGTGCAGCATTGATTCATCGACATTATAGCTGGATTCTCTGTCGCTCAGCCTTGCCACTGCAGTGCTTTGAAATGACAGAGATCAACAGCCAGCACCAAAAAAAAGAGGAAATCTAATCGTAAAACAGTCCCCACATTGAATATATTTCTATGGATGAACCCGCCACACTGACAAGCAAGGGTAACAACTCGGCTGGTTTTTCCTGCCCATTAGTGCACCGCTCTCCATTTCTGATGGACAGTGTCAGGGCTGTGTGGAGGTGGAATTTCACCAATTGACAGCTGCTTGCGTTTTTCGCTGGACACAGCTTTTAATGCGAAATGCAATCATCTATGCAACGGATGCAGACAACAATGTGTCTGTGCACAGCATGGGCGCAGTGATGACTTGATATTGCAGGATTACACCCAACAACTCACATTTAATGACAAGCTATGAAACAAAGCCGTTATGTTGCAAATTCTCATCATTTTGCTTTCGTCATTTAGACAAGTGTTTCTCAACCTTTGTCATGCTGGACCACAGCTCTGCATGTGTCCAACATATCCCTCCACTAACACGCATGTGTCCAATAAATGAGTCATCATCAAAGCTCTGCAGAGGCCTGGTAAGAAGCACTGACTCTCTCAGCTGAGCTGTAGCAAAGGCATGTTATGCTCTTAAAAATTGTTAAATCTAACAGAAGGTCAACACAGTACTTAATGTGAATGAGCCATTTTAGTGGTGGTGCTGGGTGAATTGCCATTGTCCCAATGTTCAATGAGTTTCCAGCGAAAAAAGCAGCAACCTCTTCACTTACATTGACAATTTAGACTTAATTCTCATTTTGTGCCTAATGCCAGAAAAGAAAGAAAAATAAATTGAACAGTCATGTTTTTCACAGTGCTAATGCTGCATTTCTGATTTGTCAGTAGGATTTTCATCAGTACTGCTGGTTGCATGAGATGCAAAGCAACATGCAACTAGTTTGAAGAGTGCCCACTCTGCAGCCACGAGATGCACGATTGTAATCAAAAAGGAAATGAGTGCGTTGAATGTGTGGTCGCAGTGATGGTATCTGTGACGATGAGGATGTTAGATGCACTTTCCACATGAGGGCACAGAAGCTATGTTACGGAATTAGGGAGAGAAAATAGATCTGAAGCCCTTACACCCAATACATTATCTGGCTGATTACATTGCATGTGTTATTTAAACTGAACAAATAAGGCCACACAGAGCTGCCATAGCCAGGGATTCGAAGTGGATCTCTTCAAGGTTGTGTGAGGACTTTCCCACAGCACTCTGAAGCAATGCCTACATTATTCTTCTGTAATCGTCAATGAATTGTTAGGGTTGGGGAGGTGTTAGGTGCCAAGATGCACTATGATGGGTTCAATATTTTTGTTGAAAAAGAAAATTCCTATTTTTTCTACCATAACTAAATTCACAAATCACCCACAAAAGATGCTAAATCGACACTTTTATCAAAAATGTGTAGTATGAACACTGTGCCTTGACACACACAGTGTATCAGGCCAACTGTGTATCAGTTGGCCTGATACACAGTACTTGTGCAACATTGATTGCTACCTTTTCTGACAGATTAGGGCCCTTCAAAGTGACAAGTATCCAGATTGCAAAGCTCAGCCAACAATTGCTGGAAGTCTGTTAAAAGGCAAGTGTGCAGAGTTCTCAGGGTTAGTGTGATATTCTGCAATCATGTCTGTGTGATTAACAATGGAAGAGCTTACAGGTCAGACTCAGGCCAAGATCCTGGGAAAGAGAACATTAGATTGAGAAGCACTTTGAGAGACAGAATTACAGGAATGAGAAGTGAATGGGAGTTTGTGATGGGTCTACCAAACTTTACAGTGCTGTGTCATCCAGACAGAGAGTCTCTCGGGTCAAACAACTTGCAAATTCAGGCTGCTCACATACTCAATTATTGCAGGTTAATCAATATATATCGGTAAACCAATATATGATTGAGTCAATCAATCCACCAAACAACACAACTGATCAGTTAACTCCAACAATCAATCATAAGCGTACCCGACTTCACCAAGTAAACTCCCATTACTGTCTATTGTCACAGTCCCCTGTTTTGTTTAACTTTTTTTTTTCATGAAAATGTAATTGAACAAGGTCTTCAACAGCTCTTGGTGAATTCAACTGCAATGACATCAATCTAGTGTCAGTTTTTACGACCCACAACGGAGGATGGCTCTGTCTATTCACAAAAGCCTCAATACGTCACTTCCTGCTCTTTGATTTGATTTTCTTGAAGGGTTAGTGGAATCGAATTCACTCAAAAGGACCAATAAAGTGCTACAATAAAGTACTGAGCTTGTTTCATTCTTCATTCAACAGCAGTCAATGATTCCTCACAGGTCAAATCAAGGTGTCCTGACGTTATAACTTCCTAAGTTGTCAAACAAACGCAAACAAAAGAACCAAAAAAATCGTTTATTGGTCTTCATATTGGTACATATGAACTGGGTTAGTCCCATATTTTTTTAGATTCCTAATGGGGACCTGAAGGGTTTTAAAAAACTGCACGTCTCTTTTGTCCCCAGGAAGGTGGCAATCGCAAAAAAATTCAATTCGTCTTCTCGGGGTTTCACTACAAAGTGGCCTCACAGGAGTTCCCGAAAACAAATATCCACTCGAGCCATGCTAACCAGCCACCCTCCTCTGATGAGAGGTGGATAGGTCTCTTTCATCTATGTCACAGTGCAAAAAAGATTAGTCCATGGAGTGGTTATTAATTTCTGTCCTGTATCCAGTGCCCTTGTTTGTTTGAGAAAGACGATGATGGCCTGCATCCATGGTGTCTCCAGCCCCCCAACCCCCACCCTCCGTGTCCTTCTGTTTGTGCTCTCACTATTTCATTCTGCCCTCTTCAATATCACCCAACCCTTACTCTCCAGGCCCTCATCCAATTCTCATTCCTGAGATGTTGCCGTGTCTGTGACACCATCAGCCATGTGCGAAGGGTCATTAGCACAGCCGTCATTAAATAAATGAAATCAATCCCAAAAACAGCTGGCTCCTGGGGAGGGAGGGGGATTTGGGAATTTACTGGGAGGTTCAGGCAGAAAATATTGATGGCGCTGCTGTTGTGATGTGACTGCTTGTGTTCATGTATGTATGGATGAAAATGAATATGTGCGTGCACGAGTGGCCTATCACGAGCAGTAGATTGTTCTCGATCTTAGCCACAGTAATTATGATGTAAGTGGAACAACAGCGTGAGGTGTGTGTGTGGTAATTAACCCCAGGCAGCTGAGAAATGAGTCTAATGAGGAGAGCAGGACGCTGAATCTGTTCAATCAATCCTTTCTCTCTCTCTCTCTCTCCCGCTCTCTCCTCTGGAGCATTTAAATGTATCAGTGACCTTGTAATGGTTAACTGTGACATACATTTGAACCCATTTAGCACATCACTGTCTCTTCATTTATTTTTCTCTGCAGTTTTTGTCGTATTGAAGGGGACTCAAGGAGTCTGGTTTGACTTTGTGCAGCGAGTTTGTTTAAATCCTTCAGTGTATGAAAAATTCATCAGTATGGTCAGTCACTGGAGCTCAGCTCCATGTCAAATTAGTACAACAAACTAATGAAGCCTTAAAAACGTTGTTAGATGATTACCATAAAAATGGAATATTAATTTAAGGACTAAATTTCAAAAGTATGAGGGTAATAGAGTGAATCGTACATTAGGGTCCGTTGAATGAAAGTCATTACACAAATAGTATAACTATTACAACTAAACAGCAATAGAAAAAAATGTTTAATTGCTCCTGATTAGCTAGTCTTAAAGGTAGAGTACGAAGCTGTTCCCCGTTTCTGTTTGCAAACACTGTTCAAACTGAGAGCCCCTCCCCTCGGGCTAATCAGTGCCTGCCCAAAGTCTCTTCCAGCACTGCTAGTACACACAAGATAATGCTGTTGTCGACTGGCAGCCTCACTTACTAACAAATACGTTACTTAGTTAGCAGCTTACCATGCCACTAAATTAGCAGGCTATCAGTAATGCAGTTTGCACGTACCTCTTCAGTCCAAGCCTCTCCTTCAATGCTCGGAAGCAAGTGAAAGCGATACCAATGTTGACTCTGGTTTTCGAGCGTGCACTATCTAAACTTTTCCGAGATTTCCGACATTTTTTCAAAAGTTTCAGCGACTCCGTCTGGCATCTCCCAGTCGATGACTTTCCCCACAGAGCGTCACCCCCATAGCTCCGTCATTGGTGGCAGACAAATACACAATCTCCAACCAGAAACGTCCCAAACCAAGATAAACAAAAGGGAAGGATGACATACAGCCAGGGGGAGGGGGAGTTGCAAAACTACCACTCGAGAGTAGAGGCCCAAAGCTACGGATTGAGCTGGTTTTCTCCCTTTTAAGTCTTGTGTTTATCTTCAGGAGGCGGAACTTCGGACCTTACCTTTAAACATAGTTAACCAAAAGTTGCATCAATTACAGCCCTTTTATTTAAATCAGCCACATCAGTTCTATTTTTAAAATGACTGCACAAACAAATTTTTAATTTAATGTCAACCAAACATTACTTTCCAACACCTTGTTTAACCAATTGATAAAACAAATTTTAGGTTAAAGTAAGTTGACTGGAACTGTACTATCTTTTGATTTGCCTACTTTCAATCTTACCACATGTTTTTGATTACACTCAAAAAGACTTTTGAGAACTTTGCAGTTTTTTTTGATGGTCTGAAGAATGAATAAAATGATAGTATTTCTCTTTATTTAACTGCAAAAAATAAACTCAGCTTGAAGAAGTTTAAAAGGAATAGATGGGACAAACAATATTAAATGTTAAAAAGTATTGTTTATTGTTGATAAATGCAAATTTGGTGTTGAATTGGCTTGAAGGCTCAGTTTATTTGATTGAAGTGATGTAAATTGCATATTCTAGATCACTGAAGAAAACTAGTGCCAAAAAATACGAGGGAAATTCTGCATTTGTCTACAAGACGTGCAAAAGAGAAGAAATGCCATGAACCACCTGAGATGTTCCAAGGTCTCAAATCCTCCTCGAGTCAGGCTGTGGTACTTGTTTAAACTTTTTCTTTTTTCTTTTAAGAGGTGATTTTTTCTTGAATTTGAGACTTGTTTGAGTGAATAACTGTAAATCGTGAATGTTAAAGTCACAATTTATAAAAGTCAGAGGTTAGTGCTTGCTCCTCCATCACACTTGGCAGAGCTGGATGAGTTGTAAGGTGAGCAGACCAAAACTGACTCCATCCTCAATGAATCCTGAATGAACTCATCAAGCTTTGTTATGTGAATGGAAACTGCACTGCTAAATAGTGGCAACTGTGTCAGAGAACAACTTACAGTGACTAAATCACTTGAACTGGGACATAAAATCATGTCACAGGAGATGAGTAGGAAAAAAGTTCCATGTGCTGATGCTTTTTATTACAATTTATGGCTGCAAAAGGAGGGAGTGTCTGAGGAGGTGAAGAGGAAAAAGAATGACAAAATAACTAATTTTGGAAGATTGTAAAATCAGGCCGAAATAACATGGGCCATCAAGTTTAGCACAAACTCATGGACCCCCTGTCAGCTCAAGTACGTGCAGTCATTATAGCAAGATAGATGGTATGATTTTAGTGGCCATTTTGAAAAGACTGTTGACTCTGAAGTTTGATTAAAAAAAATTGACATGAAAATTTAGGCTGAAATAATCAATTGCACAAAGATCTCTAGGTATTTCTTAACCCTTATCTAAAAGCATATCAGTTTTAAGAACGTTAATCTTCCAAAAGAAATAAAACTCTTAAAAACATGTTTAGCTGATCTTCTCTTATCTCCTCTCTCCGCCAAAGGAAAGAAGACAAGTGGAAAAATGAGGAAGAGATGTCGAGGCCAAAGCAGAAGTAACCTTCAAAAGCTAAACTATTACATAAAAAAATCATACTTTTGCTTTTCTTCCTTCGTTTGTGCTTTTCACTTTGTTGTGACTAAAAAAAAGGATTTTCACAATATTTGACATCAACATGAAGAAAAGCGCCATTATTATGACTGTAACTGTACTTTTATAGTTGTGTACAAGTGGTTTTGGGCTACATCTTTCTGTTTAGATGTTTCACAATTTCAAAAGGACATGATGAGGCAAATATGGTAATCGTAGTTGCTTTTCTTTCTGGATAACAGGTGTGATGGGGATCCATTGAAAGTTGACTGAATTTCCTGGGAGGTCTGTGAATGATTCGTCTATGATGTATGCCAGAAAGAGACTCAGGGTCAGATCAGGGGTCTGTCTGTGTCTCAGCTGGAGCAGAGGTCAGGTGGGTGAGCCACATGATTCAACACCCCATGGAGGCGATGGCACATTAATCAGTTCGGTAACATAATCTGTCACAAATGGGGGTGTATGTGGCAGCCAAATTTATGACTAAAGGCGCCATTAGCAATGCCAATCAGAGCAGTGTTCACTCGGATAACCAGGCCAACCTGCATAATTGTGAGACTCATTCGAACAGAAAGAATGCATCAATATAATTGGTCATTCTGAATGGAAACCTGTTATTTTCGCAATTGGTAATCCTGTGACTGAACAGCATTAGCTGGTAATGTAGTACATCGGGAGCAGACACACAGATTAATACACAAGCATTAGGACATTTTTGTCTCTGACCAGCACACTGGAAATGGGCATGTGAAATCAAACCAAATCAGCAATAGTACCTACTGTTCTTTCTGCTAATACAATTTTGGTAACATGTTTGTTTGCTGATACATAATAAGAATATTCTACTTTAAAAAATGATGCAGCTGTCAGTTTTGCTCTGTGATCACATTTATCTTTATGATCTTCATTATTTATATTTTATTTGAATAGTAATGCCTAATCTTAAACTTGGACCATATTCAACCCTCATGTCTTGGCTCCTCTTTGTGGATAAATTCCTTAAATACAGACCTCAGAGTGGAGAAATCCATTGATTCCCCCCCCCCCCCCACTGTCTGCAGACAAAGCAAACGTGGCTGAAGGACGTATGTCAAGTCGAAAACACAATATCTTTTTTTTTTTCACTTATCAGCATTCTTGCTTTTGTTTGATTCCCTCAACTTCCACTTCTTCTCTTTGGTTCTCTACAATTGACTGAGTTCTGCAAGCATGTGCCACCTGCAGTCCAGGCAATGGGACAACAACATACAAAAAATTGTCCTGACAACAAGCAAGATTTTACTGGGGGCCTTTATTTTTTGATGTATCCTTAAATCCTAACATTAAATTCTCTTCAATCATCAATGCTATTTTTTTTTAAATAAAAGAAACATTAAAAACTCAAAGAAAAGGAGGAGCAGTCTTTTACCATATGCTTATGAGAGTTTATATTTCTCCTGCCTCCTACGTTTTATCCCCCCTGCCTCTCTCTCTCTCCTTCCCTTTCTCTCTCTCTCTCTCAGCCATCACTCAATTCATGGCCAGCACTGGCACCTCAGTCTTGGTATGAGACTGTCTCTTTTGTCCCCTCGCCAAAGGCTGTCCCTTGGTCCATGTCTGTTCACGGACTTGACTTTTATAAGCCACTGTCTGTTCCCCTCAGAACCCAGCCCATGTCAATTAATCTTTATTCTGCTTCTTTCCAAGTCCCGTCCTCCAGCATCTATCCCCTCAGAGTCTCGTGGTCTTGTTCTCGGCTTGCCCCTTGATTTTGGGTATGGCTGTGTGGTTGGATTCATTGACTTTTGTGGTCCTGTCTATTTCCCTAAGCCATCATTCTAAGTGTTTCTTGCCCTCACTCCAGTGATTGGGCTTTTCTCCTGTCCCTTGGCTGCCTTTCTGTGCTACCCCTCTGCTCCTTCCCAGTTCCTGCACAGTTCTGCCCTGCCAGTTGCCATTGCCCAGGCAGACCCGAGCAGTCCAGCTTGTTTCTTCAGTCCGGTGATCATCGTTCTGGCAACTGTGAGCACAACCCTGTTACCACATCTGGCAGTGGGTTTGGAAGTAAACTTGGGACCTGCCTCCTTCCAATCATTTCCATAACTGCACAGATTGCAAGTACAATGCCTCTTCTATTTCATATCATACAACATAAACTTAGTAATAGCAATGCACGCAAGAAGCTAACAGTACATCCTTGATGATATTATGTGGAGATCGTGATTTGCACTGACCATGTTTTTTTAACAGTCTCACATGAAACAATGTTGAAGCCAAACATTTTCTGCAGAAAAGTCAAGTAACGTTAGTCAATGACAGAAAATCTCTCTTGCCTGCAGGCTTCAGTTGCTGCTTCTGCATGCCCAGCAGTTCCAAAGGTCCTGTTGTGAATGTTCGTCTGTGGCCATGTATTTACTACTCTTGTGGGAACCAAAAGCCATTCATACATTTATTTCATTCCATTTTTGTTGGGGGAGGGGGGGGGGTCTATAACAATGGGGGTTTATTTCACAGAAAAATTTACACATTTACTAAGCAGACACAGGTTTTAGGGCATATCACATGTGACAGTAAAAGCAAAAAATGAGGCTAGCTTTAGAGATACTTAAATGTTACCATTACATTTGAGAAAAAATCTATATTTTGTTCCTATGCCCCACTCCAGGTTTAACGCACGTTTGGCGGCTGATGCCTGACTGTCGTGTCCCACTATCCCATTGTTTCCTCCACAAAAACAAACCTCACAGGATTAAACTGTCTAATTTTTGTTTGTTTATTTCAGGTGGTTTTATCAAAAGACACTAAGCTTATTAGTTGCTGCTGCCTCTGTATTTGTTTTCGTTTTTTTTTTTTTTTTTTTTTTACAGCAAGTTAGGACTGATGCTTTTGTTTTGACAAGGCAGAGATTAGTCAGTCATAGTTTCCTTTGTTTTGTTCTGAATTCCATTTGTTTGGTAGTACCACCTTGTATTGTCCTCGGCTACATTTTCTGAAGTTTTGTTTTACTTTGCAAACAATGACATGAGCTGAAAAAACCATTTGCTTTTTGTCACTTTCATGCTCACTCTTTCAAAGTATTAGTTGTTGTTATTTTCTCAGTTTCCATGATAACCTTTCAAAGTGAAACAACCATCACCAGATTTTGGCATTTCAGGGACAGAACATTTTTAAACACAATTGTGTACTAAGAAACACTTTTGCAAGAACATTTTAATGAACCTTGGAGTGAAAATCTGTCAATTGTGTTATCACCCAAATGTGGAATAACCTGAATTAGCTACTTGGACAATGGTAAATCTATCCTATCTGAATTTTGTAAGAAAATATTGAAAAATACAATATAAATAAAAATACAATAAATGAATGCCTGCTGCAAAGAAATGAAATGTAATAATGAGAGGGCTTGAAAGACACACATAGATTCAGTTGTTTAGTCCATTTTTGGGGACATTTATACACATAAAAAGGACACAGACACTATTATTTTTAATTTAGAGTGATGTTTTTAGTGGATATATGAAATGCAGGTTTCATCTTCGTTTTACTCTGTTTACTTACTGATTTTGGTCTCCCACTACACCTGAGCAAAATATCTGATGCCACCCACCTAAAATATCAGGCACTTTGTCCTTGTGCTGTTTGGTGATAAGCAGGTAGTGTACGCTAGGTTTTAGAACTTTTAGCTGAAAAAAAGTCCTGCCTATTGTAACCAACATAACACTATAAGAGTCAGAAAAAAGTGAATTGAAATGGTAAAGTCATGTAACGCCGACAAAGGCAGAACTATATGCAGGGTGATCCAAAAAAATTGCCTGGGATAACATCAGTCATGTGATAATTACATGCCTATATGAGTTCCCCTTTCAAATGTAAAAATGCTATAGTACTTTTTTGAATTAAAACAGAGCACAGCTTTTTTTTGTCATTTGTTGGAACAATTGCTATTCAAGCTGTGAAGGTTGAAAGAGCCGAGAAAGTGGAGCGGGAAATGTCTTCAAGAATGTATAAATGCAAATGGATTTTTCCCCAAAAGAAAACAGGGAAAACAAACATCTTAATATCGCATGTGTTTACAACAGGTCTTCCATATATTAATTACCAAAAGAGGTGGGCTTTGCATTGCTAAATGACACCACCAGTTTCCCCCTAAAGGCGGAGCTGACAGATGAAGGTGCGATTAGGATGGAAAAATCTTGATGTCGCCATCCTGTGTTGCTGAGGATCATTGCCGGTGACAGGCAGGGTTGTTCCACACTCACACAACTTGAAACAGTTGCCACAGGCGATACACACCTCATCAGTCTTAACCTGTCCAAATCAGTTTCAGCATCAAACTAGTTAAGCTCAGGCCTTTTGCCAAACACTTCGCTGCAAAGAAGGAAAATCTGGCTTAGTATTGGAACTGCTCAGAATGAAAGAGACAAGCTGAATGTTTCAGACTGGGGAAATTGGCATGAGCTGGTTTTGTCACCGGGTAAATACTCGGCTGCATTTTGTACAAGAGATTTTCTTGTTTTCTGGGAAGAATTTATTCTTGATGACAATTATTTGGGAGAAAAAAAATAATGTTTTATGTTGGACTTTTTTTATTCATTAATAATTTATCAAAGCCCTCTTCAATACCTAAAATATGACTTATTCTCTTATGTTAAGTCAATATGTATGACTATTCATCTCATGTGACAACAACAGGCCAGGAAAAAAAAGTGGCAATGGCATTGTGATGTTTGTGTATTGCAACTGATCCATATATGTTTTGTTTTCTGCTAATGATGTTGTTCAATTGTAATAGTGGACCAAAGAAGACTCTACTGCAATGGTGCTGTGTTTTTTCTTGCATTTAGTGTTTAATAGAGCTTTGCGCCATCAGTCATTCTCGCCCATTCACACTAACGCCAACACCAATGGTGAAGGCTGCAGCGCAAGGTGCTTGCACACCACTGGGAGCAATTTGGAGTTCACTGTCTTGCTCAAGGACTCTTTGACTACTGGACAGGGTGAGATAAGGGATAACACCACCAACCTTGGGATGAGGAGAAAACCTGTTCTACGAGCTGATCTCCACTTCCCTCAGCCTAAATCCATACATTTTTTTAGACTGCTCATGGTTGGGCAGCACAATATATTGAAAAATTATCATCGCGACATCAACATACATGGGATGTACATCGTAAAAGTTTGTACGACAATAAATTGTGTGTGTGCCATGAATTCATTACATTCCAGCGTGATGCAACTCATCTTGGAGTGAAGAGTGCAGCACAAAAACAGTATATTTTACAACATATAGTTGAATATTTGTTTATTTATTGTAAGCCATATCATTAATGCAATACTGACCAACCATACCATATGTTTTCCAAATATTATTCAGCCTTAGTTCATACACCTTACATGGAATTACATCCAAATCAAATTACTGCTTCTAAGGGTCTCTCAGATGTTACAGTCATGTCTGAATGTTCTTTTGGTCTGGAGCCTCTGGTTTACAAAGACTGACATTCAAACAATAAATCATATTGTAAAGTTTTTATGAGACTTTTCTTTGCTTTCAGTAAGTTATAGGATAGGAGGGCTATGGATTATTTAAAGACGTCAGGTTAAAAAAAAGGCTTCTTCATCAACATTCAAAACAAGTGTCTTGGCACCAGCTAAATGTAGTTCAAATGTTTGATAGAGGGTGATTTTTCCTCAGGGAATCTAATAACTGGTAATTAACTGTAAAACATGCTACATCAAAGCTTTACAAAGTAACACTATTAGTGTGAACATTTTGTGTCATTAAAGACTGACCTTTGGGCAAAATTGATCCACAGAAGAAAAAAAAAACTGAAAGCAAAAAAATGAACCAAATACTGCTGGCAAAAAACACATTTATTCATGGTTTTGTTTTTTTGTTTTTTTTTACAAAAGTATTGAATGGATTTCTTCGCTCGGAGAACATGGGAAGAGCGAATCTCACGAATATTTTAAAATATGATGACGTTCATGTTTACATCAGTCAACAGTTCCTTTCTTCTTTGGCTGCTTTTTAGTGGCATACTATTACCGCCAGCAGCTGTCACTCACTAATACAGCATGAAATCAATATGCATAGCCTCTGTTTCTCTCACCTGTATTTTGTTTCACATATTTGTCTTCTATTTTTTGGGTTTTATTGTATCTTCTAAGCAAAACTGTCAAATGAATTAGGTAGAAACAAACAAATCTATTGAATTTTAGGAATAGATGCAGCAGTTTGTGTCGAGTTTGGGTCAGTTTTAGAGAAATGTCTTTTACTTAAGTCCAGAAAGGAACTATGAGGAGGTGACTTAGTCATCTGTATAAAATGCTGATGTTTTTACAAAAAACAAAGAGTTGGTGAAGTTTCAACTGCTTTACACAACAGATAAGCTAACATGAAACAGAAATACTACATTTTCTTTGACCCCAGTCTGACTTCAGTGTATTTCACACTCTACTGCTGTTCTGCTCCAACTAGATTGTCAGAGAATAAAGCATCCCACAGTTTGCTGTTACAAATTTCACAATATTACAATCTGTAATTTCTTGCATGTTTACACTCAGTCAAACATGGGCGGCACAATGTAGGATTAACACACTTGAACAAACCATCATCCCAAACAGCTGTAAAGTACAAAAAGATTAGATTTAGCACATTTTGCCTCTTAAAGTGTCTTGTGAGCAGCTTCACTTCAATGTTTATTTAAAGCAACTTTGAGCGGATTAAATTTACTTCCATATTTGATAGCTGACAAAGCAGTAAATATTTGATCTTAAGCTGATCGTTGCACATTGATTGAAGGGTGGGTGTCTTTAAAATGTAAATGTGTCTTCACTGCAACAGCAGAAAATCTAGACCCTGTTGTTATCCAAGTGCTTTAGCCAAGAATCAACCAACCTTACTGTTTTCTTCATTGAACTTTACTTGTCACTTCTGTATATCTATCGTAGGATAATTAAGTGATCCTGACATGTTATTAGGCACAGGTTTAACCTTATGTGCCAGATTTTTACCACTTCTACCCTCAGAAATAGCAATAAAAGAGCCCTTAGTGTTCATGCTTAATCAATATTGAGTTTCATATATATGTGCGCAGATAGACCCGAGTCATCTCGGAACAAAAATAATAACTTGAACCTGAAGAAAGGATTGGAGTACAACATTCGAGGCCCTGTTCCCTCCAAGATGAGGATTTATTAGGCACACCAAGTACCAGGTGCCCCGTCAGTGGCTCATCCAACACACACAAACACATTTCCCTTCAGAACATCCTGAACTCTTTGAGGAATGATTGCAACAAAGAGCTGGAAACCTTTCAAGGGATCTGAGTCCATAATGACTTCATAGCTTTCTGGTGGCACCTTCCCAGGCAGAGACAGACTAGAGATTTACAGGATGATTCAACAATTATTGAAAAGCCTGGTGGGAAAGAGAAAGTGGCACTTTTTCTATTGATGAAATTGGATTAGAAAAAGGGCAAGAATATTAGGCAACCTTTTGAACGATGTTTTCCGAGGAGTCAGACAAGCTCGATAGATGACACAAATCAATTGAAACGTATCACTCATTTATTTGTGATGTGCTTCCCATGAGAAAAATAAAAAATCACCATTCAACAGAACTGAGGGCTTCACATATATATGCATATCACCAGCCACAAACACTCCAAACGTGTTGATTATTGCTGTGTGTGGAATTAATTTCAACACAGGTAAACTTCCAATACTGCTGAAAGACTGATTTGCAAATTTGCTTTTATTATCAGACTGCATCCGCTGCCATCAGGGATGTGCTGCACCGAGGCCTAGGGTATCGGATGTCTTAACCTCCACCTCTTCAGTCCCTCTCAAACCTCACACTCACCTGAATGAGTCACACCCTGAGACACCAGTGAGTCCGAGAAGTAGCAATTTAATGGACTCTTGTCCAGATACTGACTTTGTCACTGTTGTTGATAAAGAAAGCACTTTTTAATAAGCATCTCTTCCTATTCTCGTTTTTTGGTTGCTGTCTATGAGATGGGGCGTAAAATAGTGGTGTGAAGAAAAAAAAACCTGACTACAAGTGAAATTACATACAAGAGACTCTGAAAGCCCAAGCAATTCCAAGCAATTGAAAAGTGAGCCCTTTTTTTTGATTGATGGTTTAATTGACATCAGAAGCAGGTCTGCATTTGATTACCAATTTTCAGTCACTCTTGACTCAATAACTCTGCATCACATCTCAGAAAAACACTGCTCCGTATGCTGAAAGAGACAATGATGCAAATACCCTGGTTTTATTCTCATACTTGATTTTGTCTTTTGAGCTTGTATAATCACTTTAAAACCTTTCATAGCTCTTGCAAGCCCACAGGGGTGGCCCAAACCGCTGGTGGCTTACAACATCAGCAGCACACAAAAGCACATGTCTGCACACTTCAAATGATTTCAAGGCTGCACACTTCAGATCATTGTTTATCTGCCGCTGTGTTTGTGATATTTAGTTACCATGAGTAATGTGTGAGTCAGTCTCTTTGAACCTGATCTCCATGACCCACTTTAAGAGCCAAAATCAGCCTCTGCTAATATCCCACAAGGCTTACGTTACGAGCGCCAGCACAAGGCAAACCAGCCCTTCTACAACATGATATAATTTCAAAAAGGAGTGTGTAATTCTAATGACAAAATAATTCTCTTTACACATCATTATACGCACCTCCCTGTGTGTGCATCCCACTTTTTAAATAACGATATTAATGTAATTTTAATATTTACCTTCTTTCGTGTACTTTTTCTTGCTCTGAAAGGAATTGCTCCATAGTATATAATGATCAAACACGACAAAAAACCCTACAATTTCAAATATCATGGAAACTTATCTTGAAATTCAAGTAAATACAGATATCTGTGTTTGTTTCCTGACTGTGTTTCTCCCTTCAGACACAGACACACATAGACAAGAAAGAGGAAAATCTAAAGGCTTTAAAAAGAAGGGGGGAAAAGAACAAGGTGTAGGCTCAATAACAAAAATGTCCAATCTGTTCATTAAAAGTTCATTTACCCCCCAAAAGGAAATGAGCTGGGTCATTCATGGTCTGCCAGGCAATTCAGTAGCAAAGAAAAGAAGACAGCAAACTCACCACTTTGAGGAGAGGTTTTTATAAACGGCTTAATTAAGTGAAAAAAACACCCTTGGATTCTTTTACACTCTGATATAGCCACTATTTGTTCAATGGAATCGAGGACTATTTGGTGATGAATGTAATTAGCAATTTTAGTGTGTTCCTTTAAACGACACGTTCCCTTTATGGAGAAGAGAGATTTCATTGCACACACTTTAAATAGATGCTCAAAAAGATTTAAACATCTAAAGTGTCTCTGCCTGAATGGGAGTTCAACAGTGTCACAACAAATAATTTGGAGGTCTAAATTTTGGGGACAATTGAAACATGTTCTTAGTAGTTTGAAGAAAATGCACTTGACTGTTATTGACACTGACCTGCCAATCAAACTCAAGAGGTGAGATTATGTATGTTGGATCTAAAGCAAAAGGTACAATTAGGAAAGCTCAGGTATCATTTCAGAAGACCTTAAAATTGAATTTCTTTTCAATCAGAAAGTGAGGATGTGAGTCAGGTTTATGTGATTGCCATGATGGACGTAAAACATGTTTTCTCAGTAAATGAAGTGCAAACATTTAATCTTGGCTTCCTTCCCTGAAAAAGAATAGAAAGAACTGAAGAACTGTTCTAAAGACAAGAAGAATGTGTAAAAAAAAAAAAAAAAAGCTGTAACAAGATGTGAGAGGGATTTGTGTGCTAATCTGCTGAAAGACTAACCTAAACAGGAATAAACACACACACACACACACACACACACACACACACACACACACACACACACACACACACACACACACACACA
>JAUESF010000001.1:18495832-18506514 GCA_032274765.1 Malacoctenus tetranemus | reverse complement strand
ACACACACACACACACACACACACACACACACACACACACACACTCACACACACACACACACACACACACACACACAAACCACCTGTGAGAGTAAGGAGTGTAATTATGCAAAGAGAAAGAGACATTCTGTCCCTTCATTGCTCGACTAGCGTCTTACATAGAGTTTACATTTTCGCTCAGCCGTGTGCCCATACACCATGAAATGAAATTTTAGTCTTTCCTATCCTGAAACATGGATTTAATTGTTCTTCTTTCCAGGACACTTTAAAGAGATAAATCAAAAGTTGTCACTTCATTCCTTTTTCCTTTTTTTCCAGGAAACGACAGTTTCAAACATAATAGAAACTTTGGTGCCTTCCAGAATATGAAGTGTGACAAATGCAACAACAAACCAACGATCAAAACGAGAAGCAGTTAGAGAGCGTAAACCTCTGCCAAAACACCTGTTAACCTTTCCTGCTTCAACCTCTTTCACACCTGCCTCTCTTAAAAACGCCACACACAATTATGGCTACCAAAGTAGTCATGTGTGGATGCAATAACAATGTTATGATGGAAGTAAACTTTTTACAAGCAGTGTTCTGAAGTAAACAGACTTTCAGTAATGCCTTGCAACATCAGTAAAACATGCAATAATGTCGAGTGTTGCAAAGACTGTATAACTAGGGATAAATAATTAAGTTGGAGTTAAGTACGACAGTAATGTTTTTCCTGGTTTGAATTTGTACTTTCGAATAAAAGGCATAATTATTCTCTTAGCTCCAAGCTTTTCCTCTCTGATCATTTTGACGTCAGCCTTTACAAAGCTTTGCTCGCATCGCCATGGGGGGCAGCCATTAGGGTCAATTGGGCTCCAGCTCTATCTGATTAACCAAATATGTCAACAAGTCTGGTATGAATGAAAAGAGGATTCAAAATTCAGAATTCATCACAGCTCACACATTTCTTGACAATATATATATTGTGCATTTTAACATGGCAATGACAAAATTTTTTGCAGGCCTTGTTTTAAAGACAGAGTTTAACAGCTCCCATAATAAAGTAGAGTGCTGGTGAATAGCACAATGTGTGACAAAGAAACTCAGGCTGTCAGAGGACACCTCTCTCCTGAGTGGGAAGTCATTGTACAGAGTGATGTCTGCTGGCACAAATGACTTCCTGTAGCATTCTTTGTCACAGCGGAGCTGCTCGGTGTGTCATGGAGGAGATGTGACATGTTCCTCGTGATGTCCAACACTTTTTTTTCCTTTTTTTTTTTTAACAGAATCTCCCTCTGCACAACAACTCCAAGGGGCTCCGGAGAAGAAGTCACATGCACAGAGCCAGCCTTCCTATCAAGCATGCGAGTGCCCCTGGCCCTTGTGTTGCTGCCCCAGCAAACAGCAGCAGAATATTGCACTGGTTACAGCCGAATGATAAAGGGTTTGGAAACGCAATGCTGTGTAAAGCGTCTATTTTTGCTCAATGCCACCATTCAGTTCCAAGGCAAAAGATTATTGTGTTCCTTTTGTGTCCAGGCATAAAGTACGAACCAGGATGGTGGACAACCATGTGGTGCAAATTTGTACTCTGCCACATACCGTATCTGAATGTTCACTTGACACTTATCAATGCTTTTTACTGTCATTTAAACCATACTGTTGTTTCAATGTGCTTATGTGATGTAAACTATTCTGCAATAACTGAAAAAACAGAATGATGATGGGATTGCAGGAGAAGAAATGTGGTACAAATTGCAAAGTAATGTAAGACTTAAATAGGTGAAGTGATTAGTCGTGGTTGATTTTGCATCCGATTTTTTTTTAATCTCAAATGCACTTATCATTAATCTCAGGGACTTTTAAAATGACCTTTCACAATAAAGGGTGTTTGTGCATTTGAGAAAGAAACAGTCCACAAAACTCGGACGGAAGCACAACTGAAACTCAATCAGACCAACTCATAACAGTCTGGTTTTTGAAGACTGTTCAGTCCTTTCAAGATAAGCTGGCAACTCATGAAGGCCACACTTTAAAGCAGTTTGGCCCACAGGCTTTCATCTTCACCTGACTAGTGATTTATCATCGCCTTACAGACCAGAAAGCAGTACCCCTCCCTCAAGGTACCAAGAAAAACACACATCGAAACTTGCCAGTGTAGGACTGCAGGATCTATATATAGTGTGGCCACAGCTGCACGGTTATAGTGTGGCTTATGTCTGTCAGCTGCAGAGCTACTATGTTAACACAAAGGACGTAAAACTAGATGGAAAGACATTGCAACTAACCTGGTATAGTTGGTTTATGCCTATCATTTACACTAAGTAGCAAAGTAATGTCAACAAAAATGTTAAAAACACAATGGCAACAACACAGAAATTCCTATAGACAGAAATTCATAAAAGTTATATTAAAGGCTTGATAGAATTTGAATCCATCACACATGACAACACAAGCAAAAATAGCCCTGTAAATAATTTCATCAGAAAAATAAAAGCCATATGTCAATCATACATACGTGACACATTTAAAAATCCTTACAAATATATAGTAAATTTGACCTGACTGTGTCACGATGTCATTGAAAAATGAGGAGAAATGCAGGCCATGCAGGATAGACGACTAAAATTCTGAACACATGTTGTCTATTGTGTAGAACAGAGTGGATCAGCCTCATACATTGTGCATGACAACGTAACCCTGTGCTGCAGAGCTGAAGGCAAACATGAAAGTGAGGAGGAAGAGGTCATGTCAGAAGCTGGAATACATCGATGAAATGCGGCCCCATCATTTAATCTCCGACATGCAACATACATCACGGGCCATCTTTCCTTGAATCATTTTGAAAGATAGAGCAAGATGGCAAAATCAGAGTGAACACAAAAAAACAACTTGCATCCAGTGCCCTTTTATGCTGTTTCTATCAAATCTATGTTATGACTCTATTGAAACTGAGGCAATAAAAATATACCCAAAATCACCTCGCAAAGAGCCAGTTCAGAATCCAACTTGATGCAACCATGACAGGGTTTATTCCATCAGTGAAATGCAATTATTATTTCTTTTATCGGCCTCTGTTCAACAAGTCAGTGTTCATTGGGACTCAACTTCTTGAGTTGAAACCCAAAGTTTCACCATTCAGACATGTAAAGATTGTTGTAGTTATTAGAGCTTGAATCTGGTCAACGGTCCAGGGGGGCAGTATTACTGTCTTCCTAATGAGGCCTGTCAAGTTCGGACAAAACCACAGATAATACTGCAACACCATGCCGTTTCTAAATTTTTTATCATACAAAACACAAACAAGCGGTTCGCTTGTACAATGAGTGGTTAACTGCTATGAACAAGCTGCTTCAGAGAGCGAGTACATGTACAAAAATGCCTCCTTACTCAACTAAAACATTTTTGTTCAGGGAAATTAACATTTCAACATAATCAGGTCAATTAATGACAAATCAACCTGTTGATAAAACTGTCAGCGGGCCAGTTTTTTCTCACCAGCGGATTCTTTTGGAGAGAACACTCTGTTTTTGCTGCCACGCTGTCTTTCAACCAGTGTGACAGCAAACGAGTAACTCAAATGTAGGTGGGAGCAACACAACTCAGCTTAGGCAACGAGGCGCTCATGAAAGACAACACGTTGCAACACGTCAGCAAGCACTCCTGATGCGGCAAAGCACACTGTGGATATTTAAAGTTGGACCTGATGTGTCCGAGGATGAAGGGCAAGACAGCCTTCATTTAAAAACACCAAACAGTTTTACCAATGAATAAATCCGGTGCCGACTAAAGAGTGGGCGGGCGTTTATTCGTTTAACCGACTAGTCATACACATCCCCAGTTTTTAATAGGTTTGTTGGCTGAACGTGTGTGCTATAATTCATCAGCTAGAATTTTCAAGAGGTTCTAATGGAGTAGTGGTGACTGCTGAGGTACTCTGATCATGAAGAAGCCATAAGACGGACAGAGAGTCTCACCAAATGATGAAGGCTTCAGTCTCTTTTGTTAAGGCTGTGTGGTGTAAATCATATTTTATTCTCCCCTCCTCTTTGCAATTCACATCACAGTGTAAAGAGCATTAAAGAGTTGTCTCCACAAGAGTCAGACAGTCTTTAACACATGAGCTGTCACATGTGTGAGGACCACACTCATTGATGACTCCTTAAGCCACACTAAAGAGCAATATGTTAAAACATCATTCTTAATAGCTCAGAGTTTTCATTAACTTGCTTAAATATTTACCACAGAAACACAGCACATATGTAATCTCAGCACTGGACTCCATGGACCACATATAAATAACATGATTATGTGACTTTTCAAATCTTTTGCATTTACAAGTTGAACGGAAACCTGAGAGGCCTTGCCAAAAGCCTTCCTCACACTTTCACCCTTATCATAGACCTGATGTTAGAAAGTAGATGTATAGTCATATCCATAGCTGGAAAAAGTATTTGATGAACTCCTATGAGATCGTTCTGCATTTCGAATCTTCTTTTGCACTCTTTAAATGAAATGTCTCATTGTGTGGTAGAAGGGACCTCAAGGTTGAGAGATGTTTATGTGTCAATTTAATATCAAATTTCAGTCGAGTCAGATGATTTTCTTCAAAAGTTATTTCAAAACAACTTTGCAAATTAGTTCTTGTAGAGTGAAAATGATACTTTTGTTTGTATTTTATTACTGAGCTCTATTGTGGAAGTATTTTGACATGTTCACGCAATATGCTCTATCTTCAGTTTCATTTTGCACACAGAAAGAAAGTATTAATGAGGTGCAGTTGAATAGGAAGTAAAAAACATTTTGGAGAATCCAACCTCGAAATCCTATATCTGTTTTATTCATAACCAAGTGTGTGAATTTTTGACAGCTTGAGGGGTGTTGCTCGGAGTTAACTCTTTACTAAATCTTACTGGCGGTCCATTCCCTGTGGTAAAGCATCCTATGGGAAATCAGAAGGCAATGTGGCCAGCTGCTTTCCCATTCCTTCTTAGAGAACTGACACAACAGATTTGCAGGATACTGAAGGATAAGAAATCGCCAGAACATTTTCTGAATCCCACTCAGGTCAGGATTACATGAATTTTACAAACCATTTTTTTTCTCATCTACTGGAATCATTCATATAATAGCTCAATTATGTTAAACATATCAAAATAAAACTGCCAACTGCATTGACTTGTCTTCTCGATTTTTACATAAATTTACATCGTCAATCAGATGGCGTTTTGCCCAAATAAAACAGTGCAACATTTTTCCAGTATCCACAGTAGACACAGGGGAGTGGGGGGTCAAACTCAGTTTGAATCTTAAAGGATCAAACCCCCCCAGTCAGCTACTCTCCTTAACCCAAACATCTACCCTTGCACAGTTGCATATCTCACAGCGAAACGCACCCTCAAACTGTAACACATAACTCTCGATAAAACAGCCATTTGGTGAAACTAATAATTCAACAGTGTCAAGCTTGTAAAGAAACAGGAAGAAAAGAAAGTGGAGTAATAATTTCATTTTTACTTAATAGCAGATGTTGAATGGCTGGCTTAAACTCAGAATGGCAAGCTGCTTGTCTAGTTCATTAAACTGAGCTATTGAACAAAGTGGTTCTTTTAAAAATCTGTGTACGTCTGTGTCTTCACACAAGTTTCCAAACTAATCACCCTCTACTCATATCAAGGTGAAACTTTCAAAAGGCAATATCGATTGCCAGAAACGACAGTGACTTCCAGACAAAAAAATTGAATATCTTGGTATACACACGCACCGATTACTCAAATTTCAAATTAAATTAACCTCTCCTTATCCCTGGGTTTCCTCCCTCTCATCTCATATTTGGGGAGGACATTTATCTGTTTCCTCCTCCTCCTCCTCATCGTCCCCTAATTAATATCCAATTCAACTCAAGAATGACTTTGAATGGCCATTCAGTGGTTGGAACCGTCTAATTCAAATGCCACATGGGTCAGTCATTTCTTCTGAAGAGCAATATACAACTCAAAATCAAAACATCAATTAAAAAGCCATTTTCTCACTCCTCACCACGATGACATTTTCCCTCACCAGTCTGTTGATTGCTCCGCTTGGCAGAGCAGTGGCTGCAGCTGTTCTACTCGACAACTTAACCAACTTGCTGAAGAGCTGAAGAAAAGGCGCGAGTGCAGGCATTGAGAAGGCGACAGAAAAACGAGGATGAAGCGCTTTGAGCTGCATGCCTGTGTGCTTGTACAACACACCGGTACAAAGGTACAGCACAGCATCTGCCAGCGCCTGTGTGGAATGTGACTGCCCACTAGTGTTAGAGATGGAGAGGAAAAGGAGAAAAGTACCAAACTCTACAGTTTCAGATACTAAAAGGAAGGAGAAAAAGTACCAACATTTATCTACTCATTGTGGAAGAACATTGAGACGCAAGGTTAATGAAGGCAATGCATATACACATCATTAAGTTAATGAATTACCTCTCTGTGTTTAGTTTAAGTACAGCTTCTATCTCCTGTCTCCCACACCGCAGTATTTAAATTGCTTGATTTAAAAAAAAAAACAACTTCCCAAACTTGAATTCTACCTGCATCATCTGAATTAAAAGTTCTTTTTATAACTGAGCATGTGAATTTTACCAACAACTGTTTTGTGGTGATGATGGTGGTGGTGTTGGGGGGGCTTACACAGGTATGGAAAACAGGCTGAATGTGCCCCGTCACTCCGCGGCTCCCATCGCTTCCTTCCCCTTTTCCTATATTTCACAATAAGAAACAAAATAAGTGACTGGTTTTTCATTGAATCCAAGATTATTTCCAACCCACTATGGAAGAGCATTCACTCATCATTATAAGGGGGAAAATGGCAATGCAAGCAGCCAAGTTCTGATAAACACATGAATACATGAATATATGAGTGGGAGCCTTAGCGAGCAAATATGTTGTTGAGTGGAGAGGTTTGGGCCTGAGCTGTTTACACTGTGGAGAGCAGTTGTGGGGAGCCGATCTTTTATGGTTTGTGCTGAAAACTGCGAGTCTAGACGAAGAGTCTCTCTCAGTGAATGCCACTAAACCCCTCTTCTTTTCAACCTTTGTATCTACAGATTTTGTGAAATAAAGATGGAAATCTCCTCAATGAGGCAAAAAGCAATCAATATGATAATTTGTGTATTTTCCATTCACCTGCAAGTACAGTAGCAGTGTACTGTGTTTATGGTCCCCACAAGAGTAATTCCTTTTAATGTGTCCACTGAAAATGTTTCCCATTGTTTCTCCTTTTCTTACTGTCATAGGACAATGCATGCATCCTTTCATTATTTGCAGCTTTATTGAATTTCACTGCCCAGTGTATTCCAGACCGTATTTGTAATAGGCTTTGTTATGGGGGTGCACATTTGCCTTGTCAATCTGGCTGCACATTGTAAAACAGCAGCATTTTTTTAACATCACAATGATTTATACCCTCTCATGAAAGCACAGTAAAACCTACAAGGTTAGTCAAGGGCATTGAACCTCGCTGTCTGGCTCACTGTTTCGAGGTGAGAACACTCTTGTCCCTTAACAAACACGCGCACGCACGCGCGCGCACACACACACACACACACACACACACACACACACACACACACACAGCAGAGCCCTTTCCTATCACATCGTACAAATATATCGCATGATGCGAAGACTCTATGACCCTCATATGCAGCGTATTGGAGTGTGTGTGACACCTGGCAGGTGGATTTATTGACGTGTGGAACATTTACTATACTACCGTGTAAGTAAGCATTATTACGGTGTGTGATTTCACATACATGCTGCCATGTACCTCTGTCCTGAAAGTTCAGAGGACTTTTTTTTTTTTGGGGGAGGGGGGGGCGTACAGTGTAGAACACTGGAACATGCTCTGCCTATTTGCACGTCAACTCTGCAGTGGAAATGCCTCCTGGTGACTATGATGTATTACATGTCACCAAGATTCATCCCAGCAGAATACTAATGCTAGCATCTGTGAAAATTGTAGCAGTATTTGTGTGCTGGTGAATTTCTATCAAGTTAAAAGGAATAAAATAAAAACAACAACCAAAAGACAGATTTTAGAAGAGAGCACGACTCTGTGGTGGTACTTGTGTTTTGTACTTGAGAGATTTTGGTCCACCGTTATCTGAGGAGTGAGACTGGTCAGGCCGCATTCATTTCAGCATGCGTTGGTGATTGTGAGGGTAAAGCTGGGGGTTTGAGGCTCTCGGGATGTGATGGCTTCAAAATAATAGTGATCCAAAAGGGTGGAATTTGATTTTAAATAGGAGCCAGCATTTCATTTCTTCCTTCCGCTCCTGAGCAGCCTCAGAAGGACACTGAGAGGATTGTTGTTGATGGGAGGTCTCTGGCTCTAACTGACCCCAAAGCCCACCCGGAGAAGGACCACTGAATGTTTTAACATTTCATATGCAACTGGCGGTGTATACTGTTGATGGTAGTGTGGCATTAATCATAGACGAGCGAGTGAAAGAGGTATGGGGGGGAGGTGCAGTGAAGGATAAGAGAGGACTGAGATCTGCCAGTCCAGTGATTTGCTGTGCGTGTTAGGTGATGTCAGAACAAGTCAGAATTTACTGGCATCATGAGTATATCTTATTGTCTGCTGCCATCAGCTGAGTGTCCATTAGAGGACTTACAGGGGCCATTCGCGTTGTAATGGTAAACAATGGAGGCCGTTTATCAAGCACAGAAAGGAGAGAAAATCAATTGTAAATATTTGTAGGTTGTCCGAGTAGAACAGGCTCTTGTTTAAGGATTCAATGGTTTGAAAGTAATTTGAGGTTAGTTTTCCTTAAAAAAAAGATTGTCAGATGAATACTCACTTGAATGCTGACACCAAGCATTTTATAATGCATTATGCTCAACCACCAACATTTTGTGTGAGTTTTGACCATCAGTTAAGTACTTAAAGCTAAACAGAAGATAGATGTATCACAAAAACTCAGACAATGCCACGAGTATTGGACTGTGTCTCAGGAACAAATAAAATAAACACGATCGGCAGCAAAGAAACAGGAAAGCATTCACCAACTCAGTGTGATGAAGAACTCACATTAACCAGTGGTGAAATGAATTTATGAAGAACACTGATTGTTTTATTTTAATTTCATGACTCATATATCATCTCTGGTATTGTTATACTACTAGCTAATGTTTAGTAATAGATAAAATCCGCAATAAAATTACTAATCATGGTAATGTTTACGATCTGTTCTGTCCTCCAGAAATCCTAATCGTGTAATAACTCAGTTTAATTGCTTTAACCTCTTAAACCTTTTCCAAAAAACATGTATTATCGTTCAGCATGCCTCCTCATACATGTTGCACAACCATGTGATTTCTTACTACAATTAAATACATTTGTTTGCCCCCCCACGTACGCGATAAAAAAAAAAAATCAAACTGCCCTGCTTTTCTTGCCAGCACTCCTGGAAATGCCATCAGTGACAGTTCATTCTTTCCCCACTGCTTAATTACTAACATCTTGGCTTGAATGTTGAGTTCTGAACTGTTATGAAGTATTTTGGCGCAGAGGAGCAATTCGAGGAAATATGGAGTGGTGCTCTCCGCTGGGCACCTTTGATGTGCAATTAATCGATCATCGTTAGCTACCTAACAGCCAGCGATGTGCTTTGCTCTCACAGACGAGATGGGCAACATGCTTATTTCACTCTTGGATATTTCACTCTCAAAGTTCCATAAAAGAAAGTAAGGAAATTGTAAATTGTTTTTTATATTTTTTGTGATATATAGATTTTGGCCAGGACACAACATGAAGCGACACTGAACAAGATTCAATGCAGGGTGCTCTGTTGTTAACAGCAATCAAAAAGTGTTGTCATTGCAGTTGCACCTTCATGCAGATGTGTTGTTATGGAGCTTATTGATTATGTATATTTCAGTAGTTTTCAATATCTTAACCTAAAAAATGCAAGCATGTGTTTATGGCTGGCAAAAAAAATCAATATGTTGTTTCGTGGATTGTGTAGTTTCTAATCATTATGCACTTTATGTGTACATGAGTTGACAAGAAAACACACAAGGACAAATGTCTTGGTGCTTAACCCTTTGAAACATGGAGCATTTTCAAAGGCACGCTTGGAGACCAACTGCCACTCAAGAGAAGAGTCAGTCGTCAGTAGTGATTCAGCTTTGGAGTAATCAGTGTGGATTAGAATTTTCTAATTGAACTGGCTCAGATGTTTTCTTTACAGTCTAATTCGGGTCATCTTGCAACCTGCGTCTCTTCTGGGCTCCAGGGCATCTGTGGCTAATCAATGCCCTGACCTCAGAGAAATGAGCCCGTTTTGCAGCACTTGGCATGGACCAGACAGTATCTCGTGTTTCCTCTGTTGTCATTGACAGTGCGATAAAGAAATTACACCCTGGGATCGGTTTCACAATGTGAATTTATGAATATTTGTCAACAGAAAAAAAACAAGATGTCATATTTATGTATGCACAGTGTGTATACAGGTGTGAGGGGAAAAAACATTAAAATGAGAGAAAAAAATCACATTACTCTACTATGATTTGATAAACCTCACGATTTCAACAGAATCAAAGTAAAACTGTGCAAACTGTATGGGGGAAAAAATCACATTAGTACAGAATGGATATGTGTGTGTGTGTGTGTGTGTGTGTGTGTGTGTGTGTGTGTGTGTGTGTGTGTGTGTGTGTGTGTGTGTG
>JAUESF010000001.1:18456044-18495069 GCA_032274765.1 Malacoctenus tetranemus | reverse complement strand
TGTGTGTGTGTGTGTGTGTGTGTGTGTGTGTGTGTGTGTGTGTGTGTGTGTGTGTGTGTGTGTGTGTGTGTGATGCTGCAAAAGTGGGCTGTTTCAAATCTATTTTCCACTATGATGTCTTGGAGCAAACAAAATAATGAAATGGTTGCAATAAAAATCATGGCTGCAACTCATGGTGTGATCAAAACTAATTTCCATAATGTGAATGATAAATAAGTAGAGCCAGCAGGACAAATGGTTGTTGCATGAGTCTGTGGGATTGTTGGATGTGTCAAAAGCTAACAGCCTCATAAAAGGACCAACCTGGTCCACAAACTGACTATGAAATGGAATAGGCCTTGTTCCCTTTTTTGTCTTCGACAAAAACAGAGTGTGATATCAAATACAAAGTAAGATATGCCTATGGTCGCTTTCAGGCCAATATTTTTTATAAAAAATTAAAAGAATGAGCTGCCACCAGGTTTTTCTTTTTACAGTATGACTGCACGAAAGGTACATTTTCACAAAGAACTTGCAGTCGGGATGGATGTACTTACTTTTCAATTACCAAAGATACAATATGTAAAAGTACATGCATCACAATTGTTGGCTAATGTTGCAACTCTAACACACAAGCAAACACAGCGCCCAACTCAACAGGGAGTACAGACCACCAACGTTTCCTTCGAAGGAAGGCTGGATTCAGGTGTGGAGGTGGGCAGGTTGCGGTGTAGCTTGAGGTGAGCAGCAAGCACCAACATTCAGAGACCAGGTAAGTTGAGTACAGATGGTTCAACAACACATCCACTGTTCCTACTGCAGTGAGAGGAGGGTGTCGAGTAAGTCCTGCAGCAGCACTGAGCTGGCCTCAGCCATGGCACCTCACAGGCTTTACTGCAATTAATTTCAGGGATGATAATGTTTCAAGGGAAAATTTTAAGCTGCATTAAACTCAGAAGATGATGGCGAGAGGTCAAAAGACTCGACTAACCATGATAGCAATGCAACATTGCCATTGTTGCAACATTGTGGTAAGCAACGTCTAATCTTCTCTGAGCCCTCTCTTCAAGTCGGGATGAATTAAATTTCCTGGGGGAGGAAAATGATTAATGCCATGGTCAATGTTAGAATTTGAATGGCTGTACTTTCCAGCTTGAATGTACAAACCGTCACTGCATTCTTGCTCTGTCCCTGTGTTGGATGAATTAAAAAATATCTTGACTGCAAATCTGACCTTTTGTGCTTTTTGTTTACTCTCTAGGGAGCATGAATATACTTGGTGAATTCCGATCTGTCCTTTCTATTTTGACAGACAATGTGACAAGAGCGACAGTGGCAGTACCACTTCTAAGACTTGTGGAAGAATTACATTAAAAAAATATCCCAAAAGGGCGCATTTTAACCCACCAGCAAAAGGAGGAGGAATTTAAATGCATGCTCAAGTCAAAATGGTTTTTGTTGTCTGGTTGATTCTAATTAGGTTTTATAGAAGATGAATCCATGGACCCATCGTGTCATTTTCCATTGAGTGGCACCATCTGTCTAAATGCTTGTCTTTCTTCAGCAGCCATCCATTTTAACATCAATTGTGCTCCGACATACCACACTGGCAGAATACAGTTAGCTTGTATGAGTGTGGATTGAAAACATCTGCAAAATGTTGCAAATGAAGTGGTATTATTTTGGCTTGATAAATGTTGGACTAAAATCATATTCAGCTTCTTATCCCATAGCGGTGTCCCACTCATGTATTCTCTAGCTTTGTTTTTGCATTTTATTTCACACATTGATTGTGCTTTGCCAGTAAACTGTTTTGTTTCGGGGGTTTTTTTAATCCTAAAACAATCTAGTTTCTTTAATTTATGGCACTTTAAAAATGCTGTATAGGTAAACAACTCTTTATTTGAGCGATGCCACAAGCTGGGATGTTTGAAAAATAAATGAAATTAATGGAAAGAGGCCATTTGTGCCAAGCACCAACAGCTAAGTTTGTTATGGAAAAACTGCAACAAAGTAGCAGGCTCATATTCACATTGGTGAAATCAACTCCGACATTTCGCAGCGGAAAAGTAGAGGAGTGACCCCCTGGCAAGGTGACATCCCTGACTTTTACCCTCCCTTGATAGCCTGGGATGAGGTGGGAGTGGGACACAACAAGCCTTTCAGCCACAGCCAAGGTTTTGATGTTCTGAGCCAAACACTGCTGCCTACTAAAGATAGAAGGCTCTTATCAATTAGTGGCTGAAGACACCCCACTCTCAGCACCTTGGTCAGATAATTCGCCCTTGTGCTGGGCGATTGGATTCCCACCTCCCTATTTGTCTGCTCCTCCCACTGTCCTTCACAGTTTGGCATAAACAGTGTGCCGTCTTTCTCCCTGAGCTGCTCCTGATACAAAAGGTAACCTGAAAAGTACAATACACTGTTGTACTCGACAAACAGCACATGGTGTAACTACCCGCAAGGTTTTTTTTTTGTCTCTCTTGCAGTGCTGTTTGTGAAAGATGAGCAATTTGGCAAAAAAAATATATATATACTCAGGCAAGAACGTGAAACCTCTTCGTGAAATAAATTAAGAATAAAAATGACTGGATGATTTCAACATTTTATGATTTTTAACCTGCTCACTCTTCATTTCGGATATTTATAGCAATGAGAGCTGCTACAAAAAAAAAAAAACATGTCCTCAGTCAAGACAAATAAAAATGTGACATCTAAATGTTTTAAAACTTACAATGGATAGATTCCTGTCTGCTAAAGATCCATCCATTGAAGAGGCTCTTGCAGTGTTTGAATAACAAATCCTTAGAGAATGAAGTTTTCATGTTCTCTCGCTGCTTTCATAAACATCAGAGTAGGAACTGTTGGCAACTTGACTCAGCTGCGGCGCTGTTCATCTAAAACCTATCCTTTATCAGGAGAACAAATTCAATCCACTGCCTTGAAAGATTTATAGATTCATGCAAGTTTTACACCACTGGGAGCGCTAATGGCTTTTAGTGCAAGGGCCCTAAGGAGTCATTGTGCATGAAAACCAGAAAACGCAGAGCAGCACTTAAGCTTCCCCGCAATGTCAGGTTTCTGTCGAAAAAGATGCCATTGACTTGGAATACTGGTTCCAACCGGTGGGTCTCTGAGCGAGAAAAGACAGCGTCTTTAGCCATCAGCAGCAACTTCAGTTTGAGATGCCTGCTATCATTTTCTTTGTAGAACAGAGTTTCTAGCTGTGTATTCTGGTACAAAATGTCCACTTTCTTGAAATATTCATCTATTCTAAAATATTATATTAGGCTTTAATAATGAATGTCTGACATGTATGATCACAGTTCTGGTAAAACTGCTTCTCGTACATTTACAGCGTTTTGGAACTGATGGTGCACCGCATTCAGGAAACTGCTGATACACAAAAATCATGAGGTTCACAACAAAAAGATGCATATCCTCATATTTTTCTGACCAGAACACGATATGGGATACACTCGAGAAGAGATGAGAAAGACCCAAGTCTCTTTCTTAGAAGATGCGAGTCAGACATGCACCACTAGAACGTGGAGCACCCAATAAATCAACCACCATCTTCTGCCACAAACCTGTCAGCTTATTAGGGATAGACAAGCGCAATGACAGAAGGTGTGCACGGTTGAGATGTGGCTGGGGAGTGTGAGACAAAACATCAGAGGACACAGGCGGGGTTGGACATACATGACAAGAGGAAAGGGAGGGGAAAAAAAGGAGAAAGCCAAGGTTGTTGTTTTGTTTTTTTAGCCATTTCCTACCTGAGTGCTTAGTGGAAGTTCTTATAGAAGTCAAGAGGAAGTGTGGATATGGAGTAAAAAATGGCACTGGTTGTTTTTAATAATTCAGTGGATTGCAATGGCACAAAAATAACAGAAAAAGCACTGGCATAGGACATGACATCACAGAGGAGTTGTGTTTTATCATGTTCCAATGTTGTTTTCTTGTAGTACGTCGCTCAGAGTGGCTGCGGCATTGCACGCTCTTCAAAAACCATGTTTTTCCCCCTCTTCAACACCTTAACCTTTTGTTAAAGTGCATTCACACTCTGCCAGACAAACACTGCTTATTTTAGCGGGATATGTCAGTTCATTGCTTGTTTGACTATGACAGGTACAAAGCATGTGGGCTTTCTCTCATATTCAGAAGTTCTTTGATTTATCTTTGCAATTATGGAAAGGGAGTGATGTCCACCCATTCACTTCAAGTTTTACATTTAAACCTGTCAGGAAATAAAGATGAATCAAAACATTGTCTATTCAAATTAAATTTTGAACTATGACATTGAAGTAAAATGTGGGCAATGCTGTTGTTGGTCTGCTCTGAATCTCTACACTATGTGCATATATTTTACTCCTTGTTGATTTTCTGCAATCAAATGGCTGATTTTTATCATGTTTTTTGATGAGGGGAAAAAAAACATGCTCTGAGACTGTACTAAGTATATTTCAGTTTAGATGAAGACTCTTGACGAATAGCTGAAATAGATATGACCTTGTCTTTATAAAATCTTCATAAAATGTTGCTACTCAAGAGGACTTCTCTGAACTGTAATGTGCGCGCATAAAGAGCTAAAAAAAAACATTTGATTAAACTTTTAACAAATCTTTGTTTTGACTCTTTGAATCACGGCCAATCAATAGGTACTTGCACTCTGATACCTGAAGTCTTAAGAGTCTTGTTTGTGTGTGGCAGGAAAAAAAGGAAGAAGTTCATCCGAGCTTGTGATTGCTTTCTGATTTTGAAAAGCGAGCAGCTGTACTTTGCTGCCAGACATGTATTCGCATGCTCTCACATGGAAACAAAATAGAACAAAACTTCCAAAAACAAGCATTACATATCGAGATGGGATTTGAGTGATGCACAGCAAAAAATTATACGTCCCACATCTCACATTGACATGCATCACATACATTTCTTTGAGCTATAGGGGAATGCCTCCACTGCACATTACGGACAGTTACAACGGTTTTTATACTTGTAACCACATGTACTCCAATTTTCAAGCCTTTTCAAACACTTTGCTATGCACAACACCAACTAACTCTGAGCACTCAATGCTAGCCATTAAATTTCGCCCAGCATAGCAATTAGCATTACCTATTCCCAGCAACTTGGAAGCAAACAAGCAGAGTTATGGGAACTTGCCTTCCTAAAGTTAGGTTTAAAATGCTGATGTCGCAAGAAGCGCATTTTTTATCACACTATTTCCATCAACAATACTGTAAAGCAGTGTAAAACATTATTTTTAGAATCAATCTTTTATCTGATCATTTCCATTTTTTTTATAAATATATCGTAATATATAGTAAGTATAGCAAAACAAAAGGTTTGAGCCTCCACAAACAAATGGTAAAAAGCTACCATTTTAACGAGCCAGTTAGGGAAATTACTTCACTTCATTTACCCATCCTATTCATTGTTAACCTTAACTATACATACAGCAGTGGGTTGCCGCAGTGCTGCATGCAGGGGGCAGTCAGAGGTTAAGAGCCTTGCTTATGGGGCCAAACAGTGGTGGTGGCCAGGGTGGGGACAAGCAGCAGCCCTCTCTCCACCATCACAATACACACAAGTTCTGAAAAGTCTGATACTTATGCAATATATGCCTCTCTAATGTCTCGTTCACACGTGATCAAACCACATTTGGTGCTTAGACACTGCAGCGTGCTCTAATTTCCTATTTGCATTGGTTGCTAGGCTGAGTGTCAGCATGTATGCTAAGAACAGGATAGTTAGGAGGAGGAGCAGTGAAAGAGTAATGAACATGAAACATCTTGCCAAGTTACAAGTCTCAGTTCTGAGCTTAGGTACGGCCGCACCCGTTCACGGGATTAGATATCAGCGAACCGGTAGCGTCACTGCAGCGCGGCAAACAAAAGCCGACACCGTATTAAGCTGGCGAAAGATAACAACTGACAGCAAGTCAGTCTTCTCATAGCGGCAGATGAATACAGCTTCAGAGAAGACTTGACGCGTGCATCAAATTTACTCATGTGTTACCGTACCAGTTGTTACGTATCGCCAGCTTTATGTGATGTTGGTTGTTGTGTGTGGAGCTGCAGTGATGCTACAGACCTGGAATCTTTCTCCGATTGCGCAGACAGGCACGTCTGCACTGAAGTCACGTGTAGGAATCAGATGTGAATTGAAAACCATCTTTAGCCATTTTGCTAAAATCAGAATTAATGCAGTTTTCTGCTGTCTGCATTTCATGAAATCCAATTTTTATCCATCCAGATACAACCAGGATATGTGGCTGTAGTGTGAACGAAACCTCAAACTAAATAACTCAAACAGAAGCAGTGTTTTGTTCTTGTAGTCTTGGGCATTTTAGTTTTGTGTCTAATCAGCATTCATGTGAATATTCAGTAGTTTAGACAAATTCCAGGACAGATTTTCAGGCAAAACATTACTTTGTGATTTGAGCACCAGTTACTCCCTCAAATATTTTCTGACCAACATTCAGCTGTGATTACACAGATGATACTCGTGTTGGGATGGATGATTTTAGCATCATGAGACTCAGCTGACAAAAGCTCAAATATTTTTTGAGTTTCAGAAAGTATACTCTTTTATTTTTGGGTAAATCAAACTTTTCAGGTTCCCTGGCTTTCAGTACACAATGTAGAAAGGAACGTACACATCTCTGCAGTGGACAAAAGGGAGATGAAATTGTTATGGATCATCTCATTAAAGGGCTGGGGAAATCAAACAAACTAGTGTTTCCAAAATTACTGGACGGTTCCCATAAGAGGAGGAATTGATTTTAAAGCAATTTTCAAAGGATAGGCAGCAAACATTTCAATCATATTTTCAATTATGCTATTTACAAGTGCCCACCCTCTCTGCTCAGCTCCATTTTCTGCCTACCTCTCTCTTCATTTATGTCCATCACAAACATACAAACTCACCTGGGAGTCTGTGAGTGAGGAACCTCTGACGCGTTCCACATTGCTGCCTCCCTGATTGCACTGTTTACAGCCAAAGACAACTGCAGCTTGGCACAGTGGAGGATAATTAGGTCTATACTTTGCTGGGTTTGTGCTACATGAGTAATCAGCTCGGCTGAGGAGGCAACAGGCTTACATTTATTTACCTGTGGAGCGCTAAAAGCATATGTCGACGTTTAGGGAATGGCGTATGTGTCATTCTCAAGAAGTGTTGAAAAGCTCCGAGTTCGGCCTGATCAATTCTTGACTTTTTAGGGGGCTTGAGTTCATGACGCAGCTTCTGAATGAGATTCTGCTCTGGCTTAGTTCGACACAGAATTTTTTTATAAATGTATTTTCACCATTCATCTCAAGCCTTTCTGACAGCGGGGAAAAAAAATCCCAAACTTTAAAAGCGATACAGCAATCTACCAAGTCAAAAGACCCTCTAAGATTTCACTCATGTTACACATAACTTCGATTGTACTTTTGTATTTTTTCCCCCAATCATTTCAGTGTACTTGTTCAGTTTCACCATTGTAACAAGAAGAATGGTGTGTCAGACGCTGTGTAATTCCAAACTTACATGACCTTCTGCTGTGGTTCCGCTAACAAGCTGATCACACTATAACGCCCATGTCATCGGGTAGTGGGTTATACCATTACATAAGGTTAATTTTGGATTATTACTGGAAATTCAAAGTGATGGTTCATGCAAGGGGTTACAGAAAAAGGAAAACTGGAAATGCAACCCAACCTTCTATAAATGATCTCAATTATTTTTCCAGCTACTTTCGGAAGGAAACTGCAAGCAACTTTTGGTTCTTTTTATCTCTTTTTTATTATTAATGTGGTGTCACATTTGTGAACTGCATTGGTGTTAACAAAAGGTGGGTTTTGGTCAATTAGGACAACAGATGAGTCTCACACTGAAAAGATATAAATTACATCGAGTCTTTATTCATCCTAAGTTTCAAAGCACTTCTGTTTATTCTCATGCAATCGTGAGTAATGCCTTGCTTCTGATAAATGTGTGTCTGTATCTTCAATGTACGAGAATACCATATTTTTCAGACACTTAAGTGAACCCTGCAAACAATTGAAAAGTGATTAATTGCTGAAAAAAGGTGCATTGGAGTTGGTGTTATTCAACGTCACCAATCAGTAAAATAAGTACCCTTGACTGTTTTCCTGGTACCACTACAACAGGTTGCTGTATTTCTATGACGTTTACGCGTGATGTAAAACACCTGAACTGCGTAGCATCATTTCACGATTACCACTGTTTTAGTGTTGTTTCCAAACAATCAAATCACAAACTGTGCCCCATTAATTCACCATTTACCATTAGGGTTTCACGATAATAGCCACGCTACCTCCCACCTTCTGTTTCAAACTGAATGGGCCATCTGTGTAAACACTAATTCTCACTTAACTGCTAAAACACTGACATTCACCTGCATGGACATCAGCCATATTCGATAAAGTCACCTGTTCAGCAGTCTTAACAGTGACTCTCACTCTCAGAACATTTTCCTCTTCTTTTGAAAGCAATTTCACACAAAAGTATATTGACATTGGCTATGTGAATAATCTCAAAAGTATGTTTGATTTTGCAAAAGCTACAACAGTGTGTGTCCCTCTTTTCAAGTTTTTGTATGTGCCTCACAACCTATCACGTATTATGCAGCTATTCAATATTTTCTGAACTTCGGGGTTCTTTGAGTGGTTAATGTCTCATTTCACTTCACCTCTCTTTATATTCCAATTGTGAAAAAGTCCCTGAGTAGCACCCGGCCGGTGTGTCGTTCATGCCAGAGTGACCAACACAACCACACAACCACAGGTTGTGATGCCATCCTACAGCAGCATGCGATCAGGCCGGTGACAAGCAGAAGGTGGGGGTACCAGCCTGCTGTAGCCAAGTATGGTTATACCACATGCCACTGAAGCTCCTGTCTGTTAAATAAATAAACTGACAATATATCCCAGTAAATTAGTCATCCAATGGACCAAACAATAGTTAATGGTAGAATGAACGGTTTGACATTGGCAAGGAAGTTCTGGCACCACCCACAAACTCGTCTTTGCCGCTCATCCCTCAAATGCATGTTATTTTCTCATGTGGCACCATTTAAAAGGGAACTGAACAGAATTTCTAATGATTAATAATTTGCTTAGTGATTTTCTCACTGATATTTCCTAAAGATCACTAAAGATCACACTTGACAACTCGACTAAACGATCTATTAGGCTTTGTTTGTATTAAAGCCCTTTTTCCTCCCTAATCAACCACAAAGCTCCTCCATTCAGCCACCACAAACTGGCATTAAGTAACTGTCGGCCCTAACTGTCTGGTTCTGCATCAATTTGACTCTTAACAATCTCCTCAAAAAGCTTCAATACTACATATTTCATTTAATTAGAACTACAGTTTTAAATAAATATATGCCAGAGAGCTGTGAAATATTTCATTTTGTCTAAGCTTTTTCAGTTCACATGCAATTTGGCTGCAGTTTCACTGTGCTACATGGGAATAGGAAATGAATAAAACAATAGACTATCGTACAGTGAACCTTTGACCTCACCTCATCTGTGATCTCCTTCTTGAATTTGTTTGAGGAATTACTGTTTCTCTCAGGTTTTATTACAATGAAAATATTAGAGGAACCTCCCTGCTATAAAGAACAATATTATAGTTTATAGCCTTCACCCTGCACAAAGAGGTCAGAGACCAGGGTCAGCTTTGTAGAAAGAGGTGGAAGAGATCAAGTGTCTTGTTCAGGAACACTTGAGAAGGGCAGTTGCATGCTGACATGTCCTGGTTAGAGCAGAGCACCAAGTGTACTGTAACATCAATCTACCAGTTGTCCTGTACGTTGTACACTTGCACGCCTCAAGTAGGAGAAAGGAACACACTGGAATAAGAATTAGAATAGCTCATATTCACACATGAACACTTCATATTTAATTTTTGATATCACATGGATTGCAGACATATTACATACCACTACAAATATAAAGGCTTTTATCAATATACCAATACGGGGGGGCGGGGGTTCAATTCACTTCTTATGACAGATGTGCTGACTTCAATATGTGAATAACCACACATAAAACGAATGTCGTTGCCCCTTTAATCATGGTGTCAAATAAGGTATCACAACGGACCATGTACAACAGACATGATGCTCCTGCTATTAGGGGGAAAGCTGCCTTTGCAAGTAGCATCTCTGAATACTGATGTAATGTATTCCCCACCTCCCCCTTGAGTTCTGCCACATCAGCGGCTGAGCGGTTCTTTGATGTTTCTTTCGTAAAAGCAGCACAATCTCAGGACCCCTTTGATTGTGTGAAATGTGCTGCGCGCTTGCTATTAAACATCTGTTGGCAAATTTTGTCTCTTCGCCGAGGGTTGGGGCTCTGCTGTTGACCTGTGCACTCGCTCTCTTTTGTTGGGCGATACTTCAGCTTCTCGGGCAACTTGAAAAAATTCAGGTGATGAGCATGTGTTTGATAACGCCCTGATTCATTTCACAAAATAAAAAGACCCCCATGCTATGCATTTATTAGGCCCGGCATCACCTGGTGAATCTGTGAACCTCATAAAACGAGAATGAGGTGTGTTATGAAGAGCGTGTAAATTCTGCTCACCTACTTAAAAATGTGTAAATAACAGTAGATGGACAGGTATGAGCTGTTTGTTTTGATTTTGCACTAAATAATGCATGTAGTTGTCGGTACAGCTGAGAGCTGTTGTCATCATGCATTGGAATTGAAGGTATATAGACTGAACAGCGACACTTAATCACTTAATGTTTTTGCATTAATAATATAGAATGATCCAATAAGCTTGTTTGTGATTTTCAGTTGCAGGTATAGTCAGAGCAGTCCATGCACCAATCCTAACATTGTGTTGCTGGCAGATGATGCCACACTTTTCACAGTTACCTAAATAAAACACACCACATCAGGTTGTGCTGTATTGACAGCTGGGTCTCATTTATAAATGAATTATTCAGTGGCAAATATATAGGAATATTTAGGCTGTGAAAAATATTCTCTGAACATGCTGTTTATTTGTTGCATTTCATTAAACGTTCCAACAAAGTGCTTTCACTGTCTCTCTTGAAGGATATGACCTTGATTGGTGAGTGACTACTCTTATCAACTGGAAACTCAGGGATGGAAACCACATGACCAACACACAGTTATTATAAAAGCCTGGACAAATTCAGCCCAAATAAAGTTGACACTAATCTGTGATTTAAAGCTACCCTCAATAGACTGAACACTAGACCAATAGAAAAAAAACACGATATGACATATAAACATGACAACACACAGAACATATGAGACCCTATTTTGACAGTCGAACGCACAGAGGAAAGACATACAATAATACGATTTAAAATTTTAAATTTCAGCAATGTAAACACTCAAAAGAAGCATTTTTGCGGTTTGGAGGAGCAAAAACTTCAGTATGAGGGAAGCGCACAGTCGACTATGACACACTGTGTGTTTCTGAACCAATAGCTGTAAAGCTTATCCTCCCAGTACATACTACATCGTTTTGACTAAAGAGGAGAACAGATGTTCATAATAACCAGAGTGGCGGGAATTTGTTCAAGCTCAAGAAAGCCTCCTGAACTGTCAAGGTAACAAGCTACTATGATAAAGCAAAATTATTTCACACCAGTAGGCAGCCACCAACAAATCACAGGAGACATCAATCGGAAAAGATCAGACAAACTCATCAAGTATTTTTTTCCAACTATCTCGTTAAGAAAATATGTCAACACTGCTAGGTCTCTTTTTTTGAATTTCAGAAATGTTGCTTTGGTGCCATTTACACAACTTTGTTAAGTGTGTGTAGTATTTTAAGCTTAGGCTGAGCGTGTTTATGGGTCGCTCTAATTAGCAGCTTGTCCCACAAGCTATCTCTCTGATGTGGTAATGTGTGTTATGGATCTTGAGTGTACCAACAGAATTGTAAACAAGTTCATTGTGCACAGTTTGTGCTTATGTGGAGTGTGAAAATTATGGTTTTCTGTATTTGTTTGGTGCTGATGGTTTGATAATACGAGGCACCGGCGAACAGCGAGAGAAACGATTGAACAATTGTTCGGCCAAGATGTAGCGGGACACACATGACTGTGATTAGATCGTGTACAAATTCTTACACTGTTGTGATCCTTGTAGGACAATGTCCAAAGGTCTTGCGCTCTCTTTTCTTTTTTCTACCTTAATCGAACAAAAACAAGGGGCTAACAATAGAAACAACCATTGAGTAAATGATTGTTTATTTTGAGCTTGTGGTGTTTGCCTTTGGGTTTGTTGTTTGTTTGTGGTGTGGATGTAAAATTTCAGAGACAAAGAAAATTATTTTATTCTCATTCAAGTCACTGATCAGTTGCCGCTGATCCTAATTGGGCGCAATATGATTCTCCAGTTAGGTTTTTCATAATTAGCAGCCATTTTTTTCTACAACCTTTTGTTGTTGCTTTATCACTATCCAATTAAAAATAAGGAATTCTCACTCAAGAATTGGTCAAATGTTCTATCTGACTGATGATATGTTTTATTGATAGAAGAAAGAAAAATTGGTGAATACTGCACATCAATGCATCTTACAATTTACACATCCTCTCAATCCTTTTTCAAATTGAGGATATACTTGGTTTTGCTGTGATGAGATGAAGCAAGATTGGATTGTGTGCAGTTCTTTATAAAAGGCGATACTGCTATCGCATAATCCTCAAATGTGGTAGCAGGCTGCAGTTTACATTATGGCTTGCTCAATCCAGATTTAAGTAGCACCAAAGGAAAACAGCCATTGCGGAAAAAAAACAAACAAAAAAAACAAGTTGATCTGTTTTCTCAGTTTGCTTTGTCTTGTCATTAGCTGCACTAAAAACCATTTTCAAACTCTTTGAACAGGTCTAGTTCCTCTTCAAGCAGCAAAATAATTAATTCGGTGGATAGATAGGAGACAAGATTTTTCTCAAAAGCCAAACTCAGAGGAATTATTAGTTTAAAACAAGATTGCAATTTAACCTATAATGAGGATATGAAGAAACGCATGTGACCTTTCTTCAAAATTATTGCAGAAAAATGTATTGAAATTGTTAAAGTATTTAATCCAGGCACAGAATGTTACACAACACAATTTCATTCCACTACTTAGCCTGTACTCGATCTAGTGAAAGCGACAATGTCATTATAATAGTAAAAACAATGGCTGACACTTTTTTTTAATTACTGCTGTGTTGGACAGAAAACCCCACTCAGGTTCTCTAAAACCCAGGCGCGGGGTGGGTGTCACGTTGCAGAGGAGGCGGGGACTTGTAGTGGGCCCTTATAGGCTATTGGCTATGAATCAGACCTGCGGGTGTGCCCCCCCCCCCCGCTCCCTCCGCTACAGCTGAAACCATCATGTGTTTGCCTTAATATATGCAGTTATAGCATATAAAGAAAACAAACATGATATTACGAAGTTCACTGAGTATTTGAAGTTCATCAAAACATTTTAACATATTTAATATTTCAAAATAACATAATGCCTTCATAATAATGCAACCAGTAAAGTTAGACAGCACAACTTAACCAATGTGTTTTTAACTCAAGGTATGTCACCATGACAGATAACAAAGGCAGTAATTAAAGGGCAATTTTGAAGTGTGTGCGCTTTTTGTTCCTTGTGCTTTCTGAGGACTGTGGTAGTTTATCACGATGATTTGAAACTGTTTTCTAGCACTAGGGTGGCATTATATCAAACTGCACTGCAGCATCAAAACAAGATCGCCTTCCTTCCAACCAAAATGAACACATAATAGCCTTTGAAAAGCACCAAAATGGGTTCACAAAGTGTAAGTACATAGTTAGGAGCGCCATCACCCTGGAGACTCTCCTTAGACCTCTTGTATTTTTACTGAAGATAGTGCAAGGGTTACAATAAAAAAGTGTTTTTAGAGTGCAATGACTAACATTCAAAACGACATAAGAGACACTGGGTCCCCCACAAGAGTCAAAATGAAAGGAACAGTTCAAGCAGAATAAATATTTGTAAATGCTATACTGCTTGTAGTTACAGCAGGTTTCCATATTCTGATCACTCTCTATAGTCCAACAGCAATATGTGAGATTTTTCAGCTTTTATTGCTTTTATCTGATGTTACAATGCGATTACAATTTAGGTCAAGATATCATGAGGAAGAACATTTATATGATGTTGAAAATGTAGGCTTTTTACTTTGAGGATACTTTCATTGTATGACAAGACTCAAGTGATCATACAGCACAACAGTGCAGTTCAGTCTGTGATTTCTAATTTCACAATTAATTCACAGAATCTTAAGAAAACTCCCTCTACTCCCCCAGCCTTCAGCATATGGGGAAGGCTGACATCTACCGAAGGAGAACACCCTCAGCTGTATTTGTGCATAAGCAGCACATTACTGAAACTTCCAACAGATTCTGCCTGCAGCCAAAGCGATGACCTCCCCTGCTGTGCCTGTATCACCCACACATCTGCCACCTTTGCAAATGACGACAAAAGTCTGTTTGATCAGTGACAGCAGTCTGACAGCCTCGACAAACTCGGAAAAGATCGGACTAGCAGAGTTGAATGAATGTGCTCCATCCCCAACCGAGTCAACCACCCAGCTGGGGTCATGTCCTGATGCATCTCTAACCAGCTTCAGCTCAGAACAACACTGTGGAAAGTTGTCCACCAAAGCCTGTTTTCTCCTTTTCTGTTTGGTCACAACACTTTATAGTTGAATTGTCACCATCCCATGATTGTATTTTGGGATGAACTGCAACAGAAAGCTGTCAAGAATAATTTCAAAATCCTGTTTTCTCAATGTATTTCAAATGAAAATCACTTCAGGTTCTATATGTTGAATATTGAAGTAAACCATTTTAATTCCTCTTCCACTTTTCTCTTTAAAGAACGATTAACAACTGAAATCCAGCACATCATACACGAGAAGACACTTTTTCTTTTACATCTGAATAAAGGATAATACCCAAATCAAGTTGACAAACATTTCATCATGTCTTCATTTATTTTCTTTTGTGTGAATTACCTAATCTTGGAGAGAGCAGTTTGATTTGAGAAATCCTATTGTATTTGTGTGGAGGATTTTTTTTAATGTTTATCCTTACATAGTTACTGTCTTCATTTTTCAAGGTGCGAGGTTTTTTAAATCAACTCAAAAGGCTGTTCTTAATCTTTGCTTTTCTTCGAGGCCTTCACCCAAAACAACAGATGGAAGTTTGGCTTTTGTTATATCTGATACAATGACTGCATTGTGCATTGTCCTTGAAGGAAAAAAGTAAATACATTGATCAGTTGTCCTCTGTTTGAAATTCACAGTGTGTGTCCCCACATGTCATTCATGGAATATATATAATTATCCTTCACCAGGAAAATCTGTTTAGTTTTTTCTTGTTTAAGAATGATTGAAATTGAAAAAAATGTACGAGCTGCTTTTGGTGTTGGCTGGTGGAAAAGATTATGCACCACCAATTTTCTTGCTTTTTTTTTTTTTTTTAACTCTGTGTTCCATTCACACATCACAGTTGGTCATTGTTCTCTCTCTCTCTCTCTCTCTCTCTCTCTCTCTCTCTCTCTCTGTGAACTGCTGCTTGCAGTGTTTTTGCAATACTAAAAACAAGGAACTTTGGTGCACTGTACTGTTCAAAGGGAGGCGTTGTGATTGTAGAACAGGCTCTGTAGCAAAGCTGAACAAAGATCAGGGAAAATGCCAGAATGATAAAAATAAATAAATAAGTACAGAAATCAATAAAAATGCTCTTTGGTCTGACAGTTTTCAATGATGATAACTAGGACTCAGGGTGTACCAGACAGCATTTTGTTTTGGCCCTGGGTTTGATTGACAAATAATGGCCCCACAGTTGTTGTTTTTCTTTGCTCGGCACACAGTGTGTAACGGACACCCATTTCACCAGTTTGTGGCATTGGGGAATAATTACAGGGGGCCGCCTGAGGTAAGGCCTGGCAGAGTTTGTTCGTTAGTGATGAGGGAGAAGGGTGGAGGAGAGAGGCTTGGGAGGGTGGCTCGCCTCACACCGCATGAAAAAAATAGAGGGCTCTTGCTATAGCTGAGCTCAGTGCAAACTAAACACTTTCCTTCAGCTGAGGCTCTTCCCTCAGCTCATTCCACTGCCTGCAGAAATCTCTGTGGCTATTATGAGCTGGGAAAAGTGAGGAGTAGTGTGATGCTCATAGGTCACCTGGGTCTGTTTGGTATTTAACTCATTTGTATAGGCATTTGTGTGATAGGTGCTGAGCTGCAGCTCTCGATTATTTTAGCATGTGAATTTTTTCTATTGATTATTTTTATAAATAATCAAATAAGCGAACAAGGTTCTGCTGCTTTTTTTCTCAGTGGATCAGACGCCAATCGCCTACAGAATGGAGCCCTGAAGTGTTTGCTAGGGCATGCATATAAGCAGGGATAGGGGACCTAAAAGTGAGTGATTTCTTAACGACATTTTAAGAGATTTGTTCCTTTTCAGTTTAATTATATAAGAAAAATGGCAAAGAGCAGTTTTTGCCCCGCTGTCTTGCTTCCGTTGCATTGTTTTATTTCAGCGCTTTGAATAACGAGAACACAGAACTAAACAACAGTGTGTGTGTGTGTGTGTGGGGGGGGGTTAAAGAAGGCTCTACCAGCAGATCAGCAGATGCTGTGGTAAGATGTCCTGGGAAGGCTAATTTGATAAAGCACAGACATAAGGGAACCTCTGCCTCACCCAAACTTAGCTGACAGTTCTTACACTTGAGTATTTGCACCCCTGAATTCATGGAAAGGCAGAGAGCTCAAAAGTTGTCCATTGAACAACCCAGGCTAAAAGGATATATACCTGTTTGTTGTTCTTGTAAACAGTTGGCCACAGGTAAACAAGCACGTTACAGGTATCTGAGAAGAGGCAAGGCAACTTTTGAGGTGAGAACACTAAAAGGAAGAAAGTACCCCAGACAATCTGACAAATGACATATGCTCCAACACTAATGAGCTGATTCAAGACAGGAAGCTCACTGAGGATGCCTAGAGCACAGGAGCAGGTGCATAGGGTCTATAAAGTAAATACACAAGACAAAACAAACAAAAACACAGACTGTAACAGTGCATACATACGTGCAGAGGACAGACTCTAATGCCACGCAAAGTCTCCAGGACAAGGTGGATGGAAATGTAAAGTTGACTGAGTGGAGGTGGGGCAATGTAGTGACAAACCACAACGTGACCCATTCAATGAGAATGTTTTACGATAAGTTCAAAGACAATTATCCAACATATAGCTTTTGTATCTATATGTATTTATGCAAATGTGGCCCACTAACCCCCATCTCAAAGTAAATAAAAGCAGCACGATTTATATTACATGACACTTAGATGGTGATGATAAAAACATAAAGAGAATATAATCATGAGATGACATTGAATGAATGCAGTGGCAAACTAACATTTAAAAAAAAAAAACTGTCTCCCATGTTGCCCCAATTTCCTCTACTTGAAACCAAGCGCACAATCTCCTCCTCTTCTGTGCATACATTAGAGTGCCAGGACTATGGCCAAAGACTTTTGTTTTGCTGCATTTTTAAAGCATCACAGCAGCACAGATGGATGGAGTTGATGAAATGTCCCTGCTTGCTTCTGCATCTGTTTTATTTTATTTATTTATTTGTTTCAAAAAGGATTCATGTAGTCAGGCACAGATGGAGACCAGTACTTCACATCACAAGGCATCAGATGCAATTGACTCGTAAAATGGATTGTAATTGATCATAAGTATTTTCTTCTTTTGTTCTAATTCAGATTTCACGAATGTAAAAAGTAAATTTTCAGCTTTCACATTCACCTCCTTTTGCCTTCTACACTGCTGAATTCCCCTGCTGACCTGCTCCACTCCTGTTAACACAACTTGCTGTACACATTAGTGGCACTGTGAGCTAATCACTCTGCCCTCAATCTCCAAGATAGTCTACAGTGAAGTATCCCTCTTTCTTGGTCCTTGGCATAAAAACCTAATTGCACTGTACTGTAGTTGTAAAGCTTCAGCAGACTCAGCAGAGCCGTCCGTGCATGTTTTGTCTGAGGAAGCCAGGGCTACTGCAGCTCTTGTGAAACGAAATCACTGTTAACGTTGTAAAGAGAGTGATCAGAGGCAGCAGCAGTGCATATATAACCAGACAAAACTGACTGCTCAGGATCAAAACTGTCACCAAGGAATAGATTCCCATCCTTGTTTTGTAATATGTAAAATCGCTCACTGACTATAAACGAATGATTTCCCTTAAAATATTCTAAAACTGTTTGACTTATTCCTGTTGTGGAGGACGGAAGGGTGTGGATGAATATTCTATGTATAAGCACCATGCAGTCAGGTAACGCCATGCGCAGACCCCCCGAGGATGCTGGGAAAGGGATCGTCAGGATCAAAGGGAACGTGGAACACAGCAGAACGAGGGATCTCGGGGCTTAGGGGCTCATTAAGAATATTACAAAGGTAAGGCTGGGAATTAGGTAGCTGGGAATTAGTGCCGAGGCAGTCTTAATACAAAACCCTAGAAAGGATGGCTTATCCATGTTTTACTGGCACAGGTAGGAGATTTGGCTGTAGTTAAAGAGCACTGACCGCATGTCATAATGCTCATGATGATCAGGCTCACAGAGAGCTGTTTTTTAACCTTGATCTATATTATGACATAAACGCAGTAAAGCTAAGATGGATATGATTCATTGCGAGAGGGGACATTTGAAAGATACAGATGCAGCATGACCAGCCACAGCACTGCTCAGCAAGGAGAGTAAAAATGACTATAGATTGATATTCTATCAAACTTGAACATAATCAACAAATGAGATGAATTATTTAGTTTATGTCTTCTTTCGTGTATATTTTCCTATTGTATGGTTTCAAGTTAACTCATACAATGCTTCTGAAATACTCTGTCAATAAACATTCATTTGTAAAAATCACTAAATACGAGGACTGTTAAATCTCATTTTATGATTCGAATATAATTTGAATATTACCGACAATGTTTTTCAAATGCTGAAATTAGTATCCGAATATTTTAGTCTTCAGATTGAGCCATTTCAATTCAGGTGAATACGCTGTCGCAAATGTTCCAGGCCTGTAGATCAGACATGAAGCCAAAACCTCAGCCAATGATAGCAGGGAAACAAAGATAAGACATGGAAGTGGTATCGGCTTTGACACAAGAAAAAAGACGAGTTTGGCTTACCCGCTTCAACGACAAAGACAGCGGGAGAGTGATGGATGGAGTTTCCAAAAAGCAGCAGCCAAGACGAATACGGGTTTAATTCTATCTCCATTTAGAATAATAATAATGAATTTCAATAAAGAATGTTTCAAATGATTCAAATGTGACTATAGAGTGAAACTACCAGTCAAAGTAAGTGCTATAAAAAAACAAAAAAACCTTGAGTCATGCTCATTATTTTTTCTACTCCAATAAACTAATATGAATTTGATTTAAACAAATTCTGTCAGGAAGAGAAGGAAGCCGCATCGGAGACAACATTGTGATTGGCAAAGGCCTGTGGGGACGTGTCCATCCACCTGCTGTTATTCATGCACCATATGTTTTCTGTGGTGTTGACGATGGAAAAAGGTAACATCAAACAACTGTACTATCAGCCTTCATAGTTAATATAATTAACCACGTGCCATACGATTCCCCTCGTGAAAAGCAAAGTGGTCGCACACAGCATCAACACTCTTTACAACTCTTGGCCAATGGTGAGAACAGAAATTGATCTATTGCTTATCAAACCAACCATTAGCAGCATTTCAGATGGAGTGCGGCTGGCAAGCCAGCTGTTCACATAAGATATGTTCCTCTCCTTTGTCATGAAGTCCTGTGTTTGTCTGTTATAATGAGATCAGGCAGGTATTCATAGTGTCCATATGCACTGTGAACACCCAGGGGCAACACTCCATTGGTGTATTTAGCATTCAGGGGGAAGGAAAAAAAAAGATGGAGGGGGTTAGACTGCACCACCATCTGGGCATGGGTGTCAGAATGCAGTGGAGTATGATGGAAAACTTTATCCAAATACCTTGGGGGTTAGCAATAGAGGCAAAGCTCTCATTAACATCAGACCTAATCAGATCCAGAAACATGAGTCCTCAAGACCCATGGCTGCGTATCTACGTTGGCTTCATTTGTTACAAGGCGATCATGATTGAGTAGACCAAGCAGGCCATGAGTGAAGCTCTGTCAAACTACTCTAAAGGTTTGCAAGACACTGCATCGCTGCGCACGGCTAAATTTCTGTGAAGAAATGACATCCACACCAAATCTAAAACCTTTCCTCTTATTTCCTGTACAGACTGTACAGAAACCGCCACAACTGTTCATCCAAACTTAATCTAATTTATAAGGGGGTGAAAAAAACTCTTCCACCCAACCCGACAAGTCCTCCCTTCCCTGAGGCACAGCTCCCCTGTAATTTGAATGCTGATTTTCTGTGTCAAAATGCAGAATGTAATTTACATGAAAAGAGTGGTAAGCCCCAGTAACTGCAGCGCAATCTGTAGAATACGTCAAACCATTTCACTCTCTGAAAGCTATGCAAAATGTTTCAGGGTACTCAGCGCTTATTGTATATGTTCACTGATTTTTACACTGAGCAGAAGTTTCACAGGGCTTTGCATACGAGATAGTTCACTCATATGAACTCAGGGTTTGCTTTACCAGACCTGTGACTGCTGCAATCTGCCAGGCACAGAGACATGAACTACACACAAGAAAAAATTTCAAACACACAGATACACACACTTTTACATGCCGTTTTTAAATAAAGAGCTAGTACAAGTCAATGTTAGCTATCAAAAGAAGAGAAGGTTCCTACAAGATTTGCTGCAAAGGTTTGCTTTGTTTTGTTTGAATACAAACATTGACTTGTTGGTAATTCACAATTTTTTGGAATAAGATGGTCTGATTAATATCCCACCGACTTTAGGTCCATAAATGGACCTACTTTAGGTCCATACCTACTTTTAAGCTTCAACAAACAGCCTTTTGGCTAAGCTTGGTCTAAAAAAATCAGAAACGGCAGAAACAGCGAAGAAATCTAAGAACCAGCCAAACAGTCAACTGACAAACCAACTCAACCAAACCAAACCATCAACTAATCCCCATTAACCTACTAAGTACGACCAGCCAGATAAATAAATGAAAGGCTAAAGGAAAAGCCACCAATCACTATTCACATCAAGAAGGGAAAGGCTGTTTTAAAGCATATGACTGTGGTTTAAATTTTGATTGAGTCTCTCTTTATATTTCCTTTTTCTATCCATTGATGCATTTCCAGCCTAACAATACATTTTTGTCAATATTTTCCTCATTTTTCACAAGGTTCACTTTGTTGTCAACCCCCTAGGACAGTAAAATGCAAACCAGAACTGGGTCTGTGCAGCTGATAGTAAATTTGAGTTAATTTTGCAGAAAAACTTTTTGTGAGTCAGTATCAAAAAGCTTGTAAATTAACAATGCTAGTCCAATGTACCAGACTGCACTACTCTCTGGTGACCTTTTTAATAGTTTATGAAATAGTGACAAAAACTTGTGATTTCCCTGATTCTGCATGAAAGACCGGGGGCATGGATTTATTCTTTCATAATGCACATCCTCTTTTTATCTTGTGCTCACTGTTGTGTGGGAAGCAGAGGAGCAAGTCCCATTGGCATTTGTTATTTAATTGTTAATGCTAAGCATAAGGTTATGTTACTTGTGTTCCATGTTGGCCTCACACTCCTTGTTAACATGGGTCCCAGGGTACATTTTGTTACAGTGCTGCATGATTCATCAGTGCAGTCAGGGTCAGGCGATATATGCACTGTATTTCTCAGGCGTGAAACCAAACACTTAAGACCTCTGTCAGGAGAATACTGGAGTAGTTGACACTATCCTTGAGCTGCCTAATGATATCTGGATCACAATGTGACAGTTTGTTACAACAATAAATTACTTTTTCTCATTAGCATACCGAGAGACTGCAGAGATAAGCACTATTGTCTATTATTTATATATTTTGCCATAGAAACCAGCCAACATGTGAAGAAAACCAGCTTCTCACATAAAATCAAAGAGGGTTTGTATGTTATGTTAAAAGAGACTCATGTGACTTTAATGAAAAAGTTGAACATCTCAATGTCTGCATGTATGTCTGTATGTATCTAAGAGAACTGTGGAAACAGCGGAGAACAGTTGACATTGGCAGAATAAATGGTACAATATCTTCATAAACTAATAGTTTTGATATGTAACAGACACATAAACTCACTTGCTGCATGTGTGCTTTGTGCATTTGTTCGGTTGGTTCTTTTCTTAGAGTCTTTACAAGCAACGCTGTGATGACAACAGATCCTGCAGAGCTTCATTAGTGGCCGATTATAATTTACATTGAGCTGCATCTATTAAAGATAGTGAGATCAATGCAGACATTGATCCTATTACCTTTGATCATCCCATCAATAATATCTGTGAATTTCTGTCTGATGAGGTTGCATGTTTAATGTTCTTGGACTTTGACTCTGTTTTTTGTTTTATATAAGATCTTTGAATCCCTTCCTAATCTTTTTTTCTGAGTTTGTTTCGTCAAACAAGAGCAAGAAATGCTTATTTAATTTTCCCCCCCCTTTGTGTCTGTTTAACAGTTGTTGATTAGACACCCTGATGACATAACATAACCTTAATTAGTTCACAATCCAATGCCAGAATTTTTATTTTCAGGGGAGAAGCCTATCACACAAAATCTCTACAGCTACAGTTCAGGGTTGATTTTAAGACTCTACAATTCATCTTTAACACACAAGCTGGTCTTGCTCCTGGCGATATCGCTCAGCTTTTAAGACCCGGCAAGCCCACCATTTCTGCCTGAAAACACGAAGAAGGCCAGTCTTAGCTGTACCCAAATCTAATTTGAAAAACTGAGGGTGACCTTGTGTTCGCTATTAGGATACAAAGCTTCTGAATGACCTTCCAGAGGAAACCTGGTTTAACTAACTTCAAAATCTACTCCTCAAACTTCAGACTTACTCTTCCTTAACCTACTTAGAACTTTTTAAAATTCTACTTTAATGGGAGCATATGCTGGCTCATAGCAGGTGCTGAGGTGGTAAGAGATGTAAAACTCACAATTCTACAGTTTCATCTTTAATTGCTCCCCGAAACAAAGCTAAGACTCAATGTGAAACAGAAAGCAATGACATGCAAAATATTCAAAATTGAGTCAAAAATTCATAAACACAACATACCAATTCTGAAAAAGTAATCCTTGACCATGGATTCATAGGAGATTTGGGTCAGTAGTGAATAACTCTGCATCTTGTATGGTTTCTTATATGTGCCTTCTATGTTGAATGATAAACACAAGTTAACCAGAGTTGTTTCATTATTTTAACTTGCTACTAGTACAAAAACACAAAACCAGTTTTCTCAAAACAAACACTTCGACTTACTCTGCTTCAGGTATTTTATTTTTATACAATTTGCACTTCATATTCAGTTAAATATTAGCCAACATTGAAACATTTCCAAAGCAGCATTGGAAACAAAATCTACACTTTATGAAGAAAAACAGCAAACCAAGCACAAACTATGGGGAAGACAAGACAGGACAAAACTACTTGGAATGAGTTTAGGATTGGCACTCAAGTTGTAATGTAATTTTATTTTGGTACAGTTGGAACCACTGTTGCCAAAAAGTAATGAAAGAGAGGGAGCGAGAGAGAGAGAGATTTTATTTTTATAGCAAAAGCACAAATCTGCAGATTTGTTGACACCTCTGTCAACTGTCTTTTGAAATCACAATCATTGGGTCAGTAATCTCCTTACTTTCCTCAGTCTGTTTGCATTCCTGCTTTTCAGTTGGGGGGGGTGACACCATTCAATGATTGAAAATAAATCTGTAATACATTTTGGCAAGGCAATTAATATTGCAACAGGGGAAGCAGTTTCAGAGGTCCATCAAAAAAATGCACTGAATAATTAATCCTGAAAGCTAAGTTCAAAACCAATCCAAGCTTGTAGTTACTGCTGAGCGAGTGAGCAGCCAGATTTTAAACATTAGAGATATGTGCTGTTACTGTTTGGATAAATGGAAAACTGGGATGCCAAATTGCACACAGGGCCTTCAGTTAAAACCATTGTCATTTCAAGCCTTCAAAACTTTGAAGACAAACTAGGTAACTGTATAATGCATAGAGGGGTTTGGTAGTTTAAATTCAACAAAAGTGATGTTTTATAGCGTTTTACACATTGCACCAAAGTAAGGGAAAATATGGCAAAAAAGCAGATGTCGTAGGAAGTAGATGTGAACACATTACCACACACTCACCATCATTGTGAATACCAACACTAAGCTTTCATAACATATTCCACCACAACATCAAAACAGCTCACTCTCACAGTTGAATAAACTTTTAGTGCTATTGTTCCAAATGGCAGTTGTAGCCTACTTTACTTATTTTCATGGAGTTTTATGTGTTTTCAAGCAGGACTGATGCGATGTTTATGTGTCAGTATTTATATCAGCTGATCGCGATGCACATAAACCACCATCCTCCCTAAAAAATGTCCTCACAACATCCAATTGCTGCACACAGTCGCTTGTTAAAGCTTTATCTCCACCTACCCAGCTTCCACCTGAGCCAGCCTATCTACTTGAGCCAATGGTAGCTCTTAAAGTGATAACGCGGCACAGTGTCGCTACCCTGCTGCTGCTCATTATGCCATTGCTATACCAACAGCATGGCTGTTGGATAAGCAGGGAACAGCTTAATGCGGAGCGATGAATGCCAACCATAACTGCATCACCCTTTGTTGTTATAAATGGTTTATGAATGGTGAACAATGTTTGGTGGCAGATTTGTTTTAGATCAAACAGTGTCCCTGCCATGCAACATTAGTCACTAAATTTCTCCAGCATTCATTCACTATGCAATACCAATCGCAACAAGCTCAAATTGAATACATTCTGAGCCAAACTGGAGCTTTTCCTACAAGCACAGAGCACTCTGCTATTATGAAGTCTTGTCTGGACTCAGACATGCGAGGAAAAAGGAGGAAAAAAAAAAAAGAAGTCGGCAGTAATTCCCATGCCACAGCTGGAGTTGGACTTGCTAGAACTGTTTTTAGGCCCACTGACTTGCACTAGCTTTGTTAGGAAATGATACCATTCGCATTCACATGGCTTCTCTGATGAATTCATTTCAAGGACTGGCAGTTGCTCCGAACAGTTTTTCCACATAAACATGCTGCTTCGCAAAACTCAGGCAAGTACAAATGTTTGTAGTCTGCGACTGTCGACATAATAGTATTTGGGGCTAAAAGTCCTTGGTGCTCCCATCTGTGCCTGGATGCTTTGTTTAGTCCCTCAGTCTTGGAGCACTCAACAAACAACCAGTTTGTGCTCTGTCGCTTAAAGGAACATGGAGTATAAGTGTGTGTACAGTAATCCAAATGTGATATTTTTTGGGGGGGAGGGTTCTTTATACATGGGTTTAGTGAAATAAAGTAATGGTACATTACTCTGTATGCAAGTTCTGTTTCTTCGAATGCATTTCTCATTTTCACCTTTTTATTGCTGCTCACTGACTGTTAACACTTGATTGTTAGGTCTGTCTACACAACATCAAGTTTGAAAAGGTTCAAATGATTCTTGTACAATGTAAGTAAAAACCAGGATTTCTTGCTTTCAAATGGTGATAAAACAACTTCTAATACAAAAGAGGCTATTACAGAAAGGTCAAACAGCAGGACCAAGAAGAGTGAAGAGCAAGTACTTCACTGAATAAAGCACAACTGGAAGAGTGTTCTGATACTAATTGGGTCCATTACCACTAACCCACTAGAAAAAAGCCTTGTGTGAAAAGAGCATTTTGGAAATGCAGATTATCTCAGTTACAAAACATACAAAACAGGCAGAAGTTCCCCAATCTATAGAATTTTTATGTAAAAAAAAAAATTGAACCAAAAAAGCATAAAACCATTCAGCTTACTATCAAAGCCACTGCTTTTGTGCTGACAGTGAGAGATAGCAATTTCAATGCTAAAAATTCATTGTTGACGTTTCAGAACAGTATCTGCTTTTATCCAAACAAGTTTTAGGGAAGCCTGAACATATTTCAGTTTCACTTCATTTCTCAGAAAATGCGAGACTACAGGCTGCATTTATCATATCTCGGTAAAGAGCCGGGGTGCAAGGCCAGCCCGTCTGCAGTCTATACTTTTAAAATATTTGGGGGATCATAAAATGACAACAATGACAAAGGGATGTCATTTGTGTTGAGCACCTATCATGATACATTGGACAAGAATGAGACAACGCTCATTCTCTGAAAAGTCCAGCAGTTGTTCTCATCACCTTGCAATTGTTTATATGAAGAATGGACACATTTGTTAACATTGCCCTATCACATCAAAGGAGTCAACCACTGCCAACAAAAAGTCTTAGTTTTGGTAACAGATTTTATGTCCATGCTCTGCTATGAAATAAGTGTGGGGAATGTGTGATGAACAGCAAACACCCTGTAAATATTCCAACAACTGAGTATTGATCTGAACTTACTTTGCTTTTCTTTCAATTCAGTCAGTTTCACACACTTTTTGATTTGTTTAGTTGTTTTTGTGTTGTCATTCATGTCATGTAGGTTACATCTGTGTGGAAAGACCTTTGCGTCGAAGTGAAGTAAGTCTAACTACATCTAATTATACAAGGAGGCATGAACTCCTGACACATGAGATGACCTCATGTAGCCTTTCAGGTAAATGTCGGTGTTTCATTCAATAATCCTAAATGCTACTGAAGCAGAACACCCAGGACCAATTAAGTTTCTTTTCTGGGATTTGAGTTCTTCCCGGGTAGCTGTACGTATGTACAGACACCAACCCTGTCATTCAGGTTGTACAAATATGCTGCTTAGTTATGCAGTCCTGCATGAGTGCCTGCAAATGTGAAATGACAGACTTAGCCAAAGGGATGACCCACTGGCAGCTCACTGTCATTGGCTTTCCCCCTGTGGATTAATTTGTCATGAACATTAGGGATATCATCCTTCAAGTCAGCCAATGAAAGTCATGGGATTGGCAGATAAAGGGCATGGGGATTTCAAGAGGGTAGATTCACAGGGGTTTGTATATATTATCGCATGTGACATAAAGCCTGAAGCTACTGTGTACTGCTCTGCTTCAAGGTAATGGATACCTGTCTGCCTAATCATGTACCTATAAAAACCTAGAAGGAGCGAAAAAGAGCCAGGACGCATTGTTGAGGGAAAGAAGTAATGAGTCCCCCTGTAAAACTCACATGAGGCTTGTAGGAATTACATACAATTATACCAACGCTGACAGCGCTTCAGTAAGTTTCCCAGTTTGCTGAACGTACACCTTCCTTATCATAAAACGGGTTTTGAGTTAGCAATATCGGTAGTTTCTGTAACCTGTCATACAGGGTAATTATAACTTTATTTTGCTTGTCTTTTTGGTTCAGGTTTGAATGTGATCTTATATTTGCAAATTTGATGTATTGTACTGTTGAGTGTGTATGCACATAGCAAAATGTTGTTTTATGTTCAAAACAATTCTCTGTTGTTGATGAGAATGTATGTCTAAATAGGACTACGCATAAATTAAAGTTGTTATTTTTATGTGTTCCATCCCTCCATCACCATTGTTTTTCAGCTGCAAATGTTATTCCACTCTTCCACCTGTTTTTTTTAAGGTTTGATTCACAGGTTTGATTCACTGACATACCTTTTTTCTAACTCTGGTATTTTTCCACCACTTCTACCACACAGTACATAACAGCAAAGATTACTCAGACATACTGGAGCAGTGAACTGAAGGCCATACATGTTGAAGTGGAGAAGAAATTGCCTGGTAGAATAGGCAGAGCTCTTTGCTTTTATAACAGGTTTGCAGTTAGCCACCACCAACCTTCCTCAGCTTGGCCCAAAGTGAGAAGGCAAGGAATTTTATAAGAAATGTTCCTATAATCAATAAAGTAGAGAACTGTTTTTTTTTAGAGTGTCCGATGCTCTTTGCATGAAGATCCATCTTTCACAGGCTTTGACATTTTTTCGCTGCTAATGCTAGTACTTTACGACCTCGCATGGCCATTTTAGGAGCTCTGGCTGACAGAAACTCACAGTAATGCTGCTTCCAGTCTCTCCCCCTCCAGCGGCCTCATGCTCTCACTCCAACTCCAGAAGGAGTTGCTCCCTTTTCCTGGGCTTGACCACTGGTTGTAATCTCGTTTTACTGAACTCTAAGGACCCCACCGTCTTGTTAGCTCCAGCGCAAAGAACAAGTCCATTCATTATATGGAGCCTGATGAATGACTTGGTCAGACAGTAAGGGAAAGCCAAGGTGTAAATGTTCAACCTCTCATAAATCACAAAGACGGGCAAGTCTAGACCTTAACCTACATGCACCCAGGAGTGATGATACCTTTGTATATTCCTACCCAGTTGTGTAGAAAAATACTTTGAGAATGGTGCTGTAATACTGTCTGTTTGCTTATGAGTAGTGGATGTCAGCATATGAGCAGTAGAAATGTATTGCAGACTTGGATCTGGAAAACTCTTTCTAATGCCTGATCAAGCAAAAATGATTCTGCAAAATGTTGCAAGTCATAGATGCTGACTCAAATTTACTTAAAATTCCATAACTCACACAGAGATCGCTTTTCAAAATAGCACCATTCGTTAAAAAAAAAAACAAAAAAAAAAACATTTTCACAACAGAGAAAAGTATTGCAGTCTCCCATTCACAGCCTTTTTGTCCCGAGGAATGTTTCCAAGTGAGATGAGGTATATGCATATAACTCTGCCGCACAATTATAACAACACAGTTTACTAAAGCACTCAGTGAAATCAAATGTAACCCAAGGGTAAAAAAAGCAGGCTTTTTTCCTTGGCATAATATTTTATGCATTTATTTACAACTTTTCTTCATGTATCACTGATTAACTTTATGCAAGATAATACTGGATATAAATGTTTTTCTTGTTTTTACTTCTTATATCCAACATGTTATTCAGTTTTGTACTATTGTGACAATTCACAACAGTAAATCCTCCATGGTCAGTTTTGAGATTTGAAGAAAACTACTGAAAATCTGGAGTTGGGGAGTTCTACAACCGTGACATGAGCCTTCACAAACACAGGTAGACAGGCCTGATCCCACTCAGCATGCCTTAATGTGAAGTGAAAAGTGGAAACTTTATGTTTATATATTCTGAGAATTTTCTTGATGGTAAAGCATTCAACCTCTTGTATCCAGAAGGTACACTTGAGGCATAAATTTGACACAGACACATTTCAAATACTTGTAAGTCAGAAATGTTTGAAAAGGGTGCTGTAAATGGTTTGAATATGAAAAGTTTGGATTTCTTTATTTTGCAAAGAAACAATAGGCTAAATGTTTTTTTGACTTTCACAGAGTTGTCACACTTAATAAAGAAATGCTCACTGGTTTGTACAATCGTGTTCATGCCAACAATGTATCTGCATTTAAATTCCAAACAATCTTCATGCTTGTTTACAATATGAAATATAAAAACATGTCTTATTGTTTAATTCTCTCATTTGCAATCAGATACACTGCAAATAAAGAAAAAAAGGAAATTAAATTATTGTAATCCTGAAATTGTAGAGCAAATGTCAACTACTGCTTTCGTAACAGAACAAAAAAAGCAATCTTGATTTTCTTATTGGTCTCTAGTGGTTTAAGTCGGGTTAAATTGTTTTCTTGTTTTTGTAGTTTACAGCTTTTGTACCCTCAGCGCCGCATGCAGAATATGCTTTCGTACATCCACTGAAATCACGTTGCACATATTTGCATAAAAATACAGCAGCCTGGTAATGACCACCTACTTCTAACAAGTCACCTAAAGACACGAGGACATGCTGCATGTCAGCATGTGGAACGAGTGACCAAAACAACATACACAGGGCAAAAAGTTCACAGGTGATTTCAGATGGCAGGTTGGAGGGCTAATTAACCGGTCAGTAGCGAGACATTAAACAACATAAACTGACCTGCCGGTGTCATTTCAGTCTGCTTAGATTGTGGAGTGGTCATTACTCTTCAACCCTGCTGCTTAAAGAAGGCTGTCAGCACAATGGCTCGGAAGCAACACCACAAGTTTGTTTACTTTGCCTCCTGCTCCCCTGCCATCGATTTAGACCTCATCCTGTCACCTGCTGCCAATCAAGCAAAGATACGGACATACCTGTGACCCGATGTGAAAGGAAAAAAAGCATTTCGTATATTCCAGCAGTCCACGTGTGGTATTTTTTAAAAGGGATTCCTTAACAAGACAAAGACAAGGACAATATTTCTTTTGCAAAAGCAGGTAAATTAAGTTGATTTCAGCTGAACTTTATAACTGAAAAAACACTAATTAGGATGTAAGAAGTGCTATCGGCAGTTACAACTTAACCATTAATCATGAACAACAAATATAATGAGCCCCAACATCATTATTTGCGCTACGTGTATTTGTGCTGCTTATGTCCTCCACAATGCCTGAAAACATTGTGTATGAATCACTCTTAACACAGCTAGAAACAACCAGGACATCTACACTTTGAAGTGTACAGTTTACAACCTTTGACACTTTCTATTTCAAAAGGCCATCATACTTGTCAACATAACATCAGAAAAAGGTCAAAGCCTGTTCCTGAAGCCACCTGCTGTAGTGGTAACTATGTGCAAATTGCCAAACACCACTCATGGACAACCATACAGCTCAACTGAGCAGGAAACAACACAAAGACAGAAAAAGCAGGCTTGTGGCGTCACATTTCACGGTAACAAGGCTATCTGTAGTGTAGGCGTCACATTGTCACTACATAATTGAATGAAAACTTCCTTGATATGAATATCGTGATTTCCTTCACTGTCAGAAGTCCAATGCATTTATTAGTGTACAAATACAGAAATCAAGCCAGCAGATATACATTTAAGTCATTCTGACAAGATGTCATTGTGAGAGACAAGTGTGGAAAATAACACTTTTTTCAATATAGCAGAGTCTGAATGCTTCTGAAACACACCCTCATAAATCTGTTTGACAGCTCTTTCATACTGCATGTCTCCTATTTCGCATCTTTAAACATGTAGCATGTAAACATCCACTGAATCCGAGGCTAGATTCCCACTGCAGGCAAAAATGACCCAAATCCAACATTTTGGCCGAATGTTGACCCAAATCCAATGTTTTTGCGACAATCTGAACAGCACAAATCAAATTTTTCTCACATTTTACCCAAGTCGCTTTCATATGCAGTCCTAACTCAGACGGAATCTGTACCCACATTCAGTATCCACTTTCTTTCCAGTGGCAACAGCTACTGCTCTATAAAAGCCCCTGATCACAAGACGTGCTGCTTGTGACATCACATTAACTTCTGTGTGTGCTGGTCACTTTGGTGGCTGTGAAGCAGTCATGCTGCAGTCTGACAGAGGTTGCATTTCAAATATGATATGAACAATCACACAAAAAAAATTAAAATCTATGCACAAAAAACAAAACTTAACTGGGCATTTAGGTCCACAGTGTGAAAAGTAGCCCAAATCACCTTGGCTCAAACTCTTCCTCAATTTCCATTTCTGTGTTCGAGGAAAAATCAGTGGTGCTTATCCACATTGTCTGTATGTTTGTGTATGATCACAGAATGACAAGGCTCAGCATTGCTCTAAACCAACCCCAAGATGCTCTGGGGAACATTTATTGTCAATGACAAGATAAAGATCATGCCCAAAAAAAAGGAAAAAGTTATGGGTGTGTTCTGATGAGTCTGGGTTCCTCTGTTCCTCTGACAGACAGGTGGCCACCCTGACTAGAGCGAAGGAAATATCAAGCATAAAGCAGCAAATTATTCACCCCTAGTTCAGGATCTTCTTCATGTGAATCAACATTGCCCCGAATTACCATGTTTTCAGTGCACTCTGGTATTCGCAAAGTGAACCACATAAATCATGCTGAAATTACAGCTTGGCCTGCTGCTGAATGGTTGGACTAAATGCATTTCATGCCAAACTAGGCAGCCTACAGGGGCAGAAAGGAACATTTTCATTGACACTGCTGAGGCATTCCAGCAACTTAGGAAGAATGAAACACCATTGAGCGTGAAGGCCTTTTTGTGCCAAAAAAACGGAATACAGGGCAGTGACAAGAGGCAGCCAGTCACTGGGAAAAAAGACAGAAAAATCACTACACGTCTCCCCTACTTTGATTAAAAAGATAATCCTAACAGGAAAAGAGCGTGACAATGGTCTCTAAACCCTGACAGAACTCTGACACTCATTCACGACCAAGCAACTAAAACACATCCCACCTATCTTCAGTCTATCACTCAGGTCCGCTTAACCTGCTGCTCACTGCTGCCAACAAAAGCAACCAAACTCAATAGATGAGTTCTTCTCGGTCCTTAAGAGAAGAGGGAGGATGCAGCTCTTTGCCGAAGACCTCTGCACTTGATGATGAACACAAAAAGCCCCTTTTTGCATTTGTGCACTGTCTGTTATTGCTTGTGTTCCACCTGACTCAAGTACTCGCCCAGCTTATTTTTCTTACAAGATCTTTGAGGTTTTTTTTGAAGAAAAACATCTAAAATATATGTTAAAAAATATAGAATATAGAAAAATATAGAATATAGAACGAAATTCTGCTTGCCATATAAAAGAGGATGTCAAGGTAAAGTCAGCAAGGATGGAATTATGCATGCATACGGCAACCAGTAGAATCTTCTTTATTTAACTTACTTTGATTTCCAATAAGCAGAGTCAGCACTTCTCTGACCGGACTTTAATAATTCAATCAGACGCTCATTAAAAATCTGTTTATTTTTACATGAAAACCAAAACCTATTCATTTCAAACCTCTGCCGGTCTTCTAAACTTGTGTTGAACACATTTCAGAAGCAAAGAATTTTCAACAGTGAGAATTTGTTTCTTAGCGTTCGCTGTCTTCTCCCGTAAATTGTCATGAAAATAAATTCTGAGGGAGTGTCTTCACTGCTTGTTCATAGATAAGTCATAAGATCAATTATGCACTCAAAATATGTTCTATTTGCCTTATTGTTTATATTTCAAAGATGCACTAAAAATTCTGTCTCTCGCTGACAAACGTACTAAGAGCTAAAACAGTAACTAGATATCACATGCAGAGGAGAAACATACAGATACAAAAAAGGAACTACAAGTGGCAGGTATGCGGTTTGGTGTGACTGCTGGCATTTAAAGTGCATCATGCAGACCTTTATTCAAACGCGGTAAGTAGAGAAGCCATGATTGACTGGATAAATATATAATGAAGTAGAGTAAAAGCGGCGGGATCCTCTCACAGCGTAAATAGAGCAAAAATGTTGCAGATGGACTGTACAAAGGTAGCAACACAAACAGTAAAATATAAATACTGTGACACTGATGAACTCGGCAGTAATTTCACACAGCATAAACAATCATATTCAATAATGTTTGAATGTACAATGACAGATTTTGTATTTTTTAAACAGTGATGACTGTTTTATTCTGAATGATCTTGTGAGCAGGGTTGACACGATACTATTAACTAGAAATGAGTGTGGAAATTCAATTAGAAGTTTTAATTGATTAAAAACTGCATGGTCTCGGGGAAAAAAATGACACTGCTATTTAATTAGAACAGAGACCAATCTGTCATGCTAAACTATGCTGAGCTGTAGGAAACCTGTAGTATTATAATTGTTACATAATTGATATTCAAACTTTTAATAGGATGGATATGTAGGTACACTTTACAACGCAGCATCTGAAATGATATGTTCCAAATGTATTTACTTCAAAGCCAAAGGTAATGGACAGCATTTAAGTGTCAATTCCACATTTTCTTTCTTCCATGCATTTGCTAGCAATGTCAAATTGCATTCAGGTTTTGTGTGCTTGTATGAAACCTGCATAAACAATTTTACACTGGAACAATCGAGTGATATATCCTTAAAATGCAACCCAACCAGCTTTTAGAGCAGCTAGTCGCTATATGACACAAATGTACCACACAATTGAACTCTGACGCGAGGTTAGAAAAGAGTGCAAGCAGGTCACACAGACAAAGGCAGGGACAGAAAGGAAAGGAACCCATAAAGGAGGAGGTGGCAAGAATAGTTTTTATCTTAGTCATGTTTTTTTTGCCTGAATTACAAATCAGTGAACAGAAGCGAAAGAGAGGGCCAACCTCTGATGTGCAAAGTGAGGAGTGTGGGATGAGGAGTCAATTATACAACTGTCCAACTATCCTTCCTTTGTCTCCATTCACCCTCTCTGGTCCACCCTCTCTCATGCCTGTAATGGTTCTCTACTGGCTGAACACATCGTAGTCTTTCAATTGGCCAGTCTTTCAAGTAAGAGTTTGCAAGTGAGTGACAGTAGAGGGTCAAAAAAAAGTTGTTGAAGTACAGTAGGGATGTTCTTTGCTCGCATGATTACCTCGTTGCTTGTAACATTAACAAATGACTATCGCTCAATCTGAAAATGGCAACTCTGCAAACGCTTCAGTAATGGAAACAATCTTGTGAGACTTAAATGCACAAACACCTTTGATCCAAGCAACTGATGACTTCACTTCTTGCTAACTTACTTGCTTTTGCGGAACAAAAACATAAAATGTGGTACTATTGAAGGACATGCAGTCAGAAGTGTAAATGGTAAACAGATGACAAGACTTGGTCCACTGTTGTGTGCATTTCTGAATTTTATGGCGGCTTTTCCAATTTAATGCAGGGACATATGCATGCACAGGGAGAATTAATTAGAAAATAGGAAGCGAAACTTTCATAGGTCGACAATACATATGCAACCTTGCTCCCGGAGACGAGGACTCTGGTTTCAGTGTCATTTCAGGGAACAATGTGTTAGTTTCACCCAGAGATCGCAGCATGCAAGTGCCTTGGGTGCATATCCACCTTACCACTTTAATTGGACAGCTGTTCAGCATCAAGATTCATACACACATAGCTACTTCCTTGTGTCTGATGGCTGCTTTATTGTGACAAATACGAGGGCAATTTATTGGTCTCCCTGGACAGTAAATAGAAGGTTACATGCAGCACCCAAGCTTTAATTGCATTGTCAGGAGAAGGTAATGTCTAGCCATGGCGGCTCTGATGTGCATACATAAACTCCAATGAATGTACACATTCACATACCACCTGCAGGTTTTTTCTTTTTTTATTGTACAGACCACTGTGTCCCTCTAAATAAATGTACATGCACATGCACACATGCACCCACACACGCATGCATTCTGCTTTCAAGAAAATAAGACATTTTGTCAAGGCCTTCTCTCTGTGATCTCTCTGTTCCTATTGGTTACACTTCACTGCAGTCAACATGAGACAGATACAGAGATACAGACGCGCAACTGTTTGTAGGAGCTGGATTTTGATAACACTGTCAGGGCAGCGAGTGGATTACTCATGTTATCTTGTCATGTGCGCACACTTCTGACATATCTACTTTTATCAGTTCATCTGTTGTTCGAGGAGTTTTCGGCTGCCATGTGTAATTAGAGCAGTGACATGACACATGGTGAGAAAAGTCAGTGAATCATCGTCACCTGAACAAGACGCATCATCATCACAGCATTCATGAATTTCTGCAACTCATAAACAGTTTATCCCACAAGGAAATATTAAACAACATGCTTGAATTATATCATAATCAGAACATGCAATGTCACCTATGAACTGTCTTTTTGAGTGAGCAATGATTAATGGGAAATAAAGTCTGCAAAAAACAATTGAATATTAATCTGTATGACTTGTTTAGTTTGAATTGAAATATCTTGATATTTAAGAGGCATAACAACAAAATTGCTATATATTGTTATATGCTGTACTTTTACCATATTGCATTTTGAGCCTTGTATTTAATGAGATGAAGGATGAAAAGAATCTAATGAGGCTTCATCCTCCCCAGACATGGAACAGGCTTGTACATATTTACCATCAGTGTTGGAAGTTGTATTTCTGCCACTCTGTGATTAGTGCGACCACAGTCATCGGGCCTAATCAGCAGTCGTGGGGAGAAGATGTTGATGTCGACAGACGTTTAAGCCCCTTACAAAGAAGCTTAGGGAAAGTTCATTCGGAAAGACGGTGCATTCGTGTGCAACCTAACGACATCCTCACTGTCTCTCCTTCAGTTGCTCTCTGTTTCCAACGCACAAGTCTTCCCATCAGCTGCCCAAGGGCATTTCTCTTCAGATTTTCCAGTTTATCTTTGAGCCAATCATTTTGCTGCTGACACTTTAAACCGTTTGTTTTTTTTTCCTGCTGCTGTTTGGTGACATTTCAGTGTCAGACTGATGCACTCCTCTCTCACCCCTTTCACCTCCAGCTTCTATCAGGACCAAAGTCCAGTGACTCTTTCAGAATACACTGGGGGAACATTCCTGTGTTGCTCAAGATATATACTACACTCCTAAAATATGAAGCGGGGATTGGGTTAAACACCAAAGACCGCTCACATGTTTCACTTTTCACTCTGCACATATCATTCCACTTCATTCTGGAGGAATTTGTGAGTTTTGGGAAGTGGTTCACATACTTAAAGGAGTGAAAGACAGTACAGCAAAACCCTAACTGAGTATGACATAATGAGTGCCAGGCAGAAGTGAAAAGTCCAATGCATAACTTTCTAATTGGTGTCTGCTTTGGCATGGGGGTGGAAGACCACCAGAAGGATAGAGTACAACTGGGGATAGAAGCAATAAATAGGAAGGAGCAGATGGTCTACTCCAGAGGACTGACATCCAAACACATGCAACAAACTGGACATAGTGAAAGTTAGAAGTAGGTGGTTGTGTGTGTGATGGAGCTAAAGAAAATGTGTTCATTGTTTTGTACAAGTACATGCACCATTAACAGTCAACGATCACTATGCTTTTTGTTATATCTAATATTCTAATAATGTTGCTAATCTTGTACAACAAAGGCTTTTGAGACCTATTTGTTTTAATTTACTTAATTTAAAACTATTTTGAATAGTAATATGAAAAAAGAAGTGAAGATATTTTACTTGTTACTCAAAACAGAATAAGTGGCAAAAAATGGATATTAAAAGAATGCTTTCCCCTTTTTTTCTTTAATGTCTGTTTTGAAGATCTACTGGATTAACGATATTTGTCTTCATTGTCACAGGATTCATTGCATTTTCCCTTAAGAGGATCCAGAGGCAGCGATAAACATCCTCTTGTAATTACAATTTGAGCTGGTGCTGATCGTATCGATGACAGTAAACTGTCCAATTCGAGTGCAACTTCCACTGAAATCAATGGTTTATGTCTGGCTGACAACATATCGTATAGCTTGCTATTATGTTGTATCAATAACTCATTTAGAAATATAGATCGTTGTTGTGAGTGATACAGAAGTACATGATTCTTCAATAAATTATAGAATTTGAAAGAAAAAACTATTACCCCCAATGTTTTTTTTAAAGAAAAAAGTTCCTTGCTTTTGTTGAATTTGTCAGCTTCATGCTGAGACTGCATATAGCATGCAATGGCATTAGTATTTAGTCTAAAAACCATGTGAGAGTGATTGACCATAATTGACTGTTGTACAATTTGAAAAGGTTCAGGCTGAAAGTGTTTTTTAGGTTTTTTGATATGAATTCAAATAGAGATGCAGAGACACTGAGATTGTTGAGAGTAGTTTAGAGCTAGACTTCAGCCATTAAACTGATTGCCAAGCCTCTAATAGGCCATGTGTGAGCAATAAGGTGAAGGACGGACACTGGTGAAATCACGCTGACCTCATGCAGTTCATTTATTGGTTTGCTTTTAGAATTTAGTGAAAGCTTTAAAAAAGCAACAGAATTCATTTCATTACTGCAATCTTACATCAAATTGCATGCAAGGACAAACAAACAGACCCGTGTAAACAAACTAAGAAACTGAAAAAGGGCAGAGGTAAGAATGACGCATGGTGCTTAATAACTAAGCTGTAATTATAAATGACTTAGTGTCTGTTGAGGTGGGCAGAAGATGTTAACACCTGAATGGATAGCGGACTATCTTTTGTCGAAGGAGACCAGACGGACTGCAGTGGGAGCACATGTTCATCCCCACCAAGGCTGGCAGACGTCAATGTCAATTCCCCAGGTAATCCAGCTGTTTGCCATATTTTTGGTTTCCCACTTTAGCAATCTGCATCTTTGTAGGCCTGCAGTGCAAGGTTTTATCCAGGTGTGCAATTGTCTCTGTGTGAGTGTTCATAAAAACCCAGGAGAGTGGGATACAAACATAGACACATTTGTGCAAATGCAAGGCTTAAATCACTAAATCAGACATTGAAGACAGAAAATATGGTCAGCAATTACCAAAAAGTTAAGGTGGGTCCTTGCAACTTTTATTTCATTCATCATCAGAGGAAGTTAAAGTAAAGTTAACATTTTCATGCCTTGTACTCATTTCATCAGTGCTGGCCTCTTTTGTGTAAAAATACTCTGCATTCCACAGACTTGTGCAATTCTCATTTGGAAAGAATCCAAACATGTATAAATCGTTAGGAACAAGTACAATGTGTCGGGGAACATTATAATATGTAAGTGCAGACACTGTAAGAAGAAGATTAAGTATTGAAATAAAAGTCAAAAAGTCAAGGATGTCCCTTTCAGCTAACATATTCTCCATCAATTTATGATGCAAAAAAAGAGATTGAAAAACGACTCAACAAGAAAATTCTTTTCATACCAATCTTTCATTTTATATAATAATCATGCACCACACCTATGGGGCACTGTCAGAATATTCTTTTAAATCAAGTGCAATCATGTGTAACTATACATTCAATTGAAAAATGCGCAATGATCTATATTGTGGATCCATTAAAAAAGTCTATAGAATTTGATGACTGCTACGCCTTAAAAAAGACGATCTCAACAAAACTGAAAAACTTGAGATTTCTCGCTCACACACACACACACACACACACACACACACACACACACACACACACACACACACACACACACACACACA
>JAUESF010000001.1:18417965-18433210 GCA_032274765.1 Malacoctenus tetranemus | reverse complement strand
ACACACACACACACACACACACACACACACACACACACACACACACACACACACACACACACACACACACACTATATCTGCAACCTCATCTAAAAATAGGGTCACGGGGGTGCCGCCTATTCAAGCCAACAGAAGTACACATGCACACCTACAGTTCAGTCACAAATGATGTAACATGCATGTCTTTGGATGGGTTGTGAACATGCAACGCTGCACAGAAAGCTCAAATTACTGTCATCATGGTTTCATCTCTCCAGCAGCAGGAACTCAAAAGCAGAGTCTCAATCCATTTTGACTTGATCAGTGTTTCAACAGTACTGCAGACTGTTCTGGTATTCAATTCTGTGGGCATTACATGGTCATGTGAGGCAGGATTTGAAGACTGAAAGTAAGGGTTCAATAAATAAATGAAAGCGTGAAGTGACTTCGAATTTCAGCAAAAATTGTGAACTGTAAGTGGAGGTTATTTTATAAGGCAAAATCTGTAAATTTGGGTCAAATCTCATTTTAAGGTTTCTCTAACACATATTTTTGTTGTGAATTCAATGCAAATAACTATTGAATATTCCAGATCAGTTATTGATTGGGTCTTGAAAATGATGACAAATCACTCTGGTGTTTCGGGACATTTTCGTGCAAGCAAACGTTTAAAATCAGCTTACTTTATTTTCATCTGAGTGGATGTGGACGATTAAAAACAGTCAGTCAGACTCCCAAAAGGCTAATTGTTTGCATGACCTATACTTTAATAATAATTGATCAAATATGAGCTATTTTCTGGACAATTTACTGAAATGTCTGAAGCTTTTTACACTACTCGTTTTGAGGATTCCCCCTGGGGCTGGCAACAGAAGGAGATGATTTTGGCTCATTTTAAGTGATAATTTTTCTTATTTTCTTTTTCTGGCTTTTGCTGACAAATTACAACGGAAATAATGAACAACAATTAGCAAATGGGACCCAAGTACTCATTTTTTAAACTTTTTTTTCCCATCGTGTCACAATTTTGTGTCCCCAAAATAATGTTTTGTAATCCAATGTATTTTAAATCAGACCTAGTTGCACCATTATTTCATCATTACAAGGTGCCACAAAGCACTGGCACTTTTTACTGCTTGAAGGATGATAAAAGTTGTTGAAAAGGAGGCTGATTGTAATAGCTGTTCCCTACAAAACTATTTCTAAGCGCTTTATAAATATATGTTAGACACTGCTGAAGCCCAGGAAGATACTGTTGAAGAATGAAGCCCTCCTTCAGGCCTTACTCAAGCTGCTGTTTTGGGAAGAGATGCAATATAATAAAATAGTAAGAATAAAAAGAAGTGGTCGCGTAAGTTTTGCTATCTGCATGGATACTGTGGTTACAATAGGCAGACAATACTTAATGAAAAAGCGAAACAAAAGAATAATCAGATCAATTAACACTGACTTTTTTTAGAGACAATTGTAACTGTAATTTTAGCCTGGACTTCATTAGATGCAATGAACAAAGCTCTTCATTGTGAATATGATGAATGCTGCTTGGATTGGTGATTTAGGGAGAGATTGATCTCAGCGATAGAACCTCTAAATAACGGAGCTGAGTCCCTTCGACATTTTGAAAGGACAGATTCTAGTCTGGAACTGCCTCTATCACCTCATTGCCTGTGGCGTCCTGATAAAAATCACTTAAGTCATTGATTAAAATGTAAGCAGGTTAATGCTAGAGGTGACTTCTGCTGTTTAGCATAATTCACTTATTACACAGGCAAATAAACAAACCATTGATCACAATGGTCCCTTCCAACAGCAAGTAGATTAGGAGGAAGAAACCAACATCAGGCATGAGTGCATTACTCAGACAAGTTCTCTGTTGCTCCAGACTTTGTCTCGGAAGAATTTATTTGTTTATTGAGCCCACCTTCCTGGTGTAGGATTACCATTATAGAAAATGATCAGAGCTGAAAAAAGAACCTTGATGATACATTGCAAACGTGACTTTAAAAAAGCATCATACACAACAGCCTTCAAGGAAGCACACTTATTTCTCGTCTGTTGTGTTCACCATGGTTGTCATAAGCGAACCATCAGTATACTTACACATTCAGAGCTGGACACAAACATCTGCCGTATGAGTTCAGACAGCACAGAAAGCCCAACAGTGGCCGGCATGCATCTTGCTGTATCTTGTAGCATACTGAGGTTTTTTAGATGTTGCGTGTAAGAAGTGGGACCTTCCTCCAGTAACCTACAAAGACAAGAAAATGTTAAAAAAAAAACAACCAAGACAAAACTCAAAAGTTCTGAAAATGAATACAACAGTCATAATGAAGGAAGTCAGTTGCGGGTTGTCTCAGTGGACCTGGTTGCTGAGATGTGGTTTTTAAAGAAAGGATCTTCTGTAACAAAGTTTGACAGGAAGTCCACCACTTGTTAAACAGCCACTAAAGCTACAAAGAGTGTTCTGCTGGAAGTTGTCCTGTACCAGCTGAAACAGCTGCTGTGGACAGAGCTTGTTGTGTTTTGGAGTGAAGGATCTGTGCTGCCCTTAACACCAGGAATTACAGGTGTTTTTTTGCTCCGAGGCTGGATTGTATTCAATCTATCAAACCACTTTTGAAGGTGCTCAGAGACACATTGTGAACACATGAAAAACAAGTGTAAATGCATCTCCAATCCACACGTAACAACTCCATGGGCAAACCCACATAAGCAAGATGTGTCAGCTGACAGCGAAACACGATATTTCTTCTGTTGACAGCACTTCACTTGTCGAAAACAGTTTCTTCCCCTGAAAAAAAAGGAATCCATACAATAAAGCAGGTTCGTAAAAATGTTCTTCAACAAAGTCTGCTTGTCATGTTTGCAGAAGAATAAAAAGGGGAACAGAAAAATGTGACATCAGTGGGCCAAACGCTGATCAAATCAGGCTGGTTGCAGCGTGTATGAAAACATTTTTAGCTGTGCTGATTTGATCCTTTTTCATAAGCTGGTAAAAGAGAAAGAAGAAAGTTTTGCAGGCAAGTTTATCTTGCAGTTGAACTCAAACACCAAGTAACCACAGTTGTGACTTGGGCGGCGAGATGGTACACGGACAAAGTCGAAGCAAAACATTTATTTTGGACAGGTGTCGAAGGTGGCCCGCAATAAGGGGACAGACGCAATCGTGGCTTAGGCCAAGTCTGCTGAACTGCAGCTGTCAGGCTTATCTTTTCTTTGACATGGACAGCTTGTATGCCCCTTTTTTTAATTCTATACGTCCACAAGTGTCACTGCTGGAGGAGCAGGACATGACTTCTGGAAGGCTTTTCATCACAACACCTGCAACTTTATTGTCTTTGAAAGAAACTTTTCTAATGTTTGTGTGAGTGCAAACACCTACAGGTGATAGCCTGAAAGACTGAACTTTTATTGTTGTGTTGCATAACACTGTCAATAATGGCACTGATAGGATAAGAAAAGGTTTTAATGTAAGGTGTACTTAATGCACAGCATATGTAAATGAGACAGCATACTTTGTAGAAAGCCTCTTTTGACAGATGAGAATTCCAGAGAAATTAAAAACAACAGTTTACTGCAGTGCTTTGGGACAGATATTTAACACATACACAGATGATCACGTATGGAAAGCACAAAAAATATGCAAAATAGGTGCAATCCACCAATCATATTGACTTGAAATTGTTTAAGTCTAAAAAACAAAAGATAAAAAAACCTATAAAACATTGATTGTTTTTTCCAACAAGGAAACTCCAGAAACAGTTGGAGCTATATCCCAACAATCGGCCACGGTTGTTGTTTGTGTGAATGTGTCTCTCATACCAAAAATAAATGCTGTTGTTTTCATGTGCAACAAACAGTGCCGGGGCATTTCGGACAGAACATCACGCTTTCTGGCCCTCGCCAGTGACCATTGCCAAATGTTGGGTAACACCTGGCGGCCAGAGGTGTCACATGCAGACAGCTGTTCATGGTGGATTAATTCCCCGGGTAGTTTATCATAAAATCAACAGACATCTATATTTAATTGTGGTCCTAAATTGAAACTCATGATGATGATGAACACTTGGTCGTGGTATGACAGTTGACATGGACAGACCTCAGACATAGAAAAACGGTTCACATTTCATGGTCCTCTAATTGTTCGAGCACCTGCCATCAAGTGCAATAAGGAAAACTAAGTCATATAATTGATGAATAGCTTTGCTGGTTTATATTCCAGACATACAAACACCTAACAATGAATCCCGCATTACCATCAGACTCCTTTTTCTTATGAACTCAGTGACTTGTTAGGAAGCAGCTAGCACAGATAGCATCACACACGTGATTAAGAGGGGTCTTGCAGTTTGCTGGGGGTCTACTCGCACGCATCTGTACTTTCCTCTCTGGCTCTGTTTGGGACTTTGGAGGTGTGAAAACCAAAAAATGTTTTTTTTTCCCCCAACCATCGGCATCTGTCTGGAGGAACAACTGTGTTGGTTTGTATGAGCTTTAAAAATGGTTTTGATTCGAAAATTGTTGTAGCACTGTGAACAGAGAAAATCATTTCAGCAGCAGTCCTAAGTTAACCAACTGACACGTCTGAGAGAGAAGTTTCGCCTGCATGTCAATCAACTGAGCTTTCTACAAAAGCAGCATAAATTATGTTGGGTTTTTTTTGTGCTTCCTTTTTGCCAACATATTACTCACATAGCGACATTTTTCCAAAAGCAACCGAGTAGTAAAAGTTTTAGTCAGCGAGTTGAAGCTTTTTTAGCATTCAAAGAGCTGCAACTTTTAACACTGCAGTTTTTTATGTTCTTGTTTGCTCGAACTTGAATTAACTAAACAAAGATTAATCCCTGATTCATGATTGTGGGCGATACAGTGATTTAACTGCTCGATTAGGAAATATCTGAAAGTCACTCACATTTTTTCATTTGCTCACTGTTGCATTGTTTTCTGCTGCAAATTTCTAATTCAAATGAAACTTCTAAACTCTTGAAAGGTAATTATACTTACTGCTACTGATATCATTTTATTGCATGTGACACATTTTTGAAAATAATTTTCTGAGAATAGTCGGCACTGGATGTCATGTTTTGGCAAACATTCATTACTTATCACCTAATCCTTGACCATACAACCACACTGTGTCTGTCTGTGTCGCTTTTGAAAGCAGCGTGTCCAATCACAGCATTATCTTTCAACTCCATATTAGTCTTATCCCAGCTGCAGTTGTTGCTTTGTCTCAGAACTGTGCAACAGTGAAACAAATGAAGCTCTAATTACTGGAAAAAAACCTTTGTAGTCCCCCCCACATAGGACTTTTAAATTTTACCCCCCAGTGCCAAGCAGAGAGCATTTCTAAATTGAGTGTGTGACTCTAAACGCGGCCGACTATCTGAAGACACCCACGTGTAAGCAGAGATTGTTCAGCATAATAATACTGCGACCAGCGTCAAGAAATACTGCGTAGTCATTCAGTGATAAAGATAAGGGGCTTAATATTTGTATCCAGAAATGTGCAGTGATGTGTTTGTGACACAAAGTCATCTTTAAGGTTTATTAAGGGGCTGCACTGGGCTACGAGGAACAGCTGTGCAAGAGGAATTCTACAGTGTTTTTAAAAGCCATACATATGGCAATTTTTTTCGAGATTTTTTAGGTGTCAATACTGTGTCACTCTTCAACCCAGTTTAAATTTTTTTTTTTGTTGTTTTTTTTTAGGTAGGAGTTGCTTCAACCACCAACACTGTTCCTCCTCCACTGAAGACAAATGACATGTTGCACTGTGCTGGATCGAACACACTGGAGTTAGCCATTGAGCTTACATTTATTTATTGATTCAATTATTTTCAGCTCTAAAATTCAAATCTCAAAGTAAATTATAACATACTACATCTTATCAGCAATGTGACAGAAGCCTACATTTTTTAAGGTCTTATTTTTTTGATTCATTGTGAAATAAGAGTGATTAATGTACTTGAAGTCTGCAAGGCTCATAATTTTTTTGCAACTGCCTTAAAAAAAACTAATAATAAGTGCAAAAATAGAGTCTTTCTGTATAAGTTGGATAAGGTTTCCACACAACAGCAGGTCACGGCCTATAAACTGAAAATGTGAGACCATATCGGGAGCTTAAAATTGAAAATGGTTCAGATTTTCTCAAGAAATAAAATGAAAATAACTTACGTGTCTGTAGTTGATTTTTATGCGGCACAGAATGATCAGCAAAAAACAATTTAACAAAGCTACTGGTCATCACCTCCTAAAAGACTGGAAACGTAGCTTGAGAAACAGTGTGGTCAAACATTTCTTCAGTGGTAAGAACAGAATGAATTACTTTGTTATATACTGTAGGAGAGACACAGTGACATACAGACATGTCCTGGAGGTTACCTCCGGGTGCATTGCTAAAGTGTGCATCAACAGCATAAAGCAAAAGACTCACAGGAATTGCATTGTCACCAACCTGAACTTGAATGAAATAATGTCAAAGAATGTGGCTTACATTTGTTCTGGGCTTGGCAATAACTGAAGCAATTGTGTGATATTGTCACTTCTGCTTTCACTTGTGACAATCAGTATTTTGCCAGACAAGCAACTAATTGTGTTTATTTGCATCTGACAGCAGAGTTCTGGTTCAGAGAAACTGTAAAGCCAAACACAAGCAGAAACAACCACTCAGGAGCAGGACCCTTCAAAACTTCAGGGCATTTGGAGTGCAAACTTCTGCCACACATTAATAATGTACCACTATGAGACCAAGCTAATGCCATGACCTAAAACTTCAACCTAGTACAATGCAATCACGGGACAGTTCCCCCTGCTGGTGGGGCTCCTGGCTACAGCACATGTAAACGATGAGCACATGGCAACAATGATGCTTCTGATTAGCGAAGGAGGACCGCTATACCACAGTAGAAATGAAATTTTTCATCATTTTGGATTTACAGTCGACTGGATTACCACCAAACCTTTTTCATTTCTTCCTTATACCACTGAACACCCATCCTGTGAACTTCATCCAAATCTGAAAGCATTTTTTTAATTTATTCTGTTTGCAGACAGACAGACCAAGCAACCAACCAATGAACAAACCAGAGCGATCACATAACCTCTTTCTCCGAGGTAATAAAAGCAGTCTGTTCTCAATTCTGGTTCTCTTTAAAAAGTGAAGTTGTTTTGACAACATGGAAGCCTGCAAAGCCTCCCACTGCTCTCTAGCGCCTCCCCAAGGCTCTGTTTCAGTGTGTACAGACATGACTTTACCCCTGAAAGGACAGAGTTGCAGCTAATATTGTTTTAAATCAATATTTATCGAAGCTGTGTTGTGATGGGAGTCAGGCGTAGTTCCGACACTTACAACACGACAGGTCGATGTCAGATAACAATATTGAGAGTTGAAAATATCTGCCAAACAACACACTGCAGATGTGCACTGCTCAGTGACTTTCTTCAATATCTGTCGGCAAATATCATTTAAAAAAAAAAAAAAAAAAAAGGCAAACACTGAATACCAAAAATATTTTTTCTCAAGATGAGAAATAGACGGAGGACACAGCTGTGGTTGGCCAAGTGAAAATTTCTGCTTTCTCTGTGAGGCCTTTTATTCTGCCCCCCCCCCCCGAGAAATCTAAACAAACATTGTCAATGTACCAGAGTTTAGATGACTTGCAAGCTTAGTTTCTGTATGTAAGCTCATCTATTTTTAAATGATGGGTGATTACTAATGAAGGGTGTAAAAGCTTGAAGACAAACCGTGTAGTCACATAAGCCAGTTAGGCTCACAGTCAGTCCTAAACAGCTAATGTTACATGACTAGAAATGTTCTGGCCTTTTCTTTGCATCGATGCCTTTATTCCCCAACTCTTACTTGACAAGTGGTTTTTTTTTTTCTTCCTACAGATTTGTTCCTTTTTTGTTGTGATGCTTAGTTCTTGTGAATATTTTGGCCTTTTCTCCACATCGCCTCTATTTTGGTTTCCTGGGTTGTTATTAGAAGACTGGGAAACGGGAAAGAGCATCACTCACAGTGAGAAAATAAGGCTGTTGGAGATGACAACAAAAAAGTAGCCTTGATTGTTTATATAACATCTCCTTTTGAAAATCACAATCACTATGTCTTTTTCACACATGGAAGTACCTTGACGTTTCCCTCGCTAGTTAGAAACAACAGATGTTTATCTGATGGTTTGTCTTTTTTCTCTCTCTCTTCGTGGCAGTGTCTTAAAACTGAACCTGAAATGGAGTTCGAACACTTTGAACTATTTCAGCAGAACGATATGTCCCAACTGACTGCTTTTTGAAGTGGCGCAATAGGCAATGATGGCAGTACTGTATAAGTACGAACACAAGTTCCTGATACAAAACTTTTCTCTGACATGCCTTGTTGAATTTGGTGGGGAAAAACTACTATGAACGCATATTGTTAAACCTCCAAACTTGTGAAATAATACGAGTGCTTCTGTTCTTTTTATCAAAACCACTTTTTTAAAAGGTATAAAAATATTTACTTCTTCATCCAAACTGTGAAAGTAAGTCTAAATTTTGTCTTCAAAACCAAGTGCACATACTAATGGACCTCTATTTCTTTACTGGAAACCCCTCAACTGTGAGACAACACATGCCAAGCGACTGGTGGGTAGTGTAGCTTCAAATCGTGCAGTCGAGAAAAGTTCTCGTGGAAACAAGTCATATTCCCCCTACTTTCCCTTTCCACAATGAAGCAGAGATACTAAAAAAAAAAAATAAAGCAAATTTGAAATCAGGTGATCAACAAAAGACGTCTCGCAAGTTGACTTTCAACTCGTCCGAGAAAAAAGCCATTCAGTACATCTTCCTTTACCACGTTTATTTTTTGTACTATTGGCCTGACAGTCCACTGGATTAGAGGTTGGCACTTCACTGCCCTTACTTAATAACAACCTTCAACCTCAATTGTCCCTCGTCCGCTATTGGAAAAAGATGTATCGATCCACTAAGGGAATTGCGACCACAAAATGGCATTCTATCAGTGTAACTAATAATGTGCAGGCATGTGGAGATATTATTGATCCTGAGCCTTGTAACAGTACTTTCAACCATGTCGTGTTTTTTAACAGCATCATATGTACAATGCGGAAACCTTAATAGAAGGACAAATAGAGCCATTAGATGAAAATTATGGTTTTAAGATAGACATTGTTTGGTTAAGCTTATGCTATTTTTTTTGTTCTGTTGACAAAGCATAAATAGTTGTGAGCTTGTATAGAATAATATACAAAACAGTAATAAGACATTTGTTTAGATTAGCAACATTTAGAGAATGTTTGTATAGATATTCGTAAGTACAGAGTAAAGACATTTGCATCAGAAGGCTTTCAGAAATGGCACAATGTTAAAATCGCACATATTTCTATCTTTAAAATGTCTCTCAACACTTTATGTAGAGAGAATGTTTGAAAGGTTTTGAAACACAGACAATTTTTTTTAAGAAAAACAAACAAGAAAACAGAAAGGACCGTCGACAACTGAAAAATTCAAGTTACCTCCAGAAAGATAAAAAAAATAATCAAATAAAAAAAAGATATTGTTGTGAAAACAATTCGTTGAGATTTCTCCTGAAACACTGAAAAGCACAGGGGCCAAATTAGAGATACCAACTGTGAGATCGTTCAAAAACTAAACACATTTAAAGTTATCATGCATTCTTTGCATAATTTGGATAACAATTTCAATGAACTACAAGAAAAAAAACAATAATTTTAATCATACTTCAACAATTTAAACTGGGCTTCTCTCAATTACTAGAAGTTAGCCCTTTAAAGGGCGAAATGGCGTTTAGTTGTTTGTGCAGCAATTCCTCTTCTTTATTTATTTATCTATCCTTTTTGTTTTTTACTTTACAACATATAAATCTCATACATTCTCATAAGATGTCCTTTGCTGCAAGTAATGACATGCCATTGCATCTCCAGTGCCTACCTGCTTGCCAGGATATACAGCTCAGTGGCACTCAGGGGACTGATGATAGGAGTGATGGCACTGCCACTGAGAAAAGGATCCCCAGAGGTATTTTCAGGGGAATGCGCTGTGGAAGCAGAATGGCCTCCATCGCCCGGGGGATATAAAAAAAAAAGAAGAGAAAACACGAGATACATTTCAGAACTAGCCAATGATGGTGTCTGCAGTCAAGGAGCTTTCTGAGAAAGAGCTGAAAGTCAACACTTTAGCAACAGCAGAGGCACTTTAGGAACAAAATGCAGCAATATTCTATTTGAAATGATATCTGCGGCGCAGAGTTTTAGCCTTTTTAAGTCGTGATTTAATTTGAATTTGTGGTCCGCGGCAAGATCGGCTTTCATGGTTTGTTCTGTTTTTTATTCTTTATCGGAAAGAGGCAGGAGTAAATACTGAACCAAGGAGAAAAGTTGGCTTCAGATCGAAATCTTGCATGACAACATGCATACATTAATGAATCTGACATGTTTAAAAAGAAAAACGCTTCTGTGTGTTTAAATTTGTGTAGCCTTTGTCTTCACTAAACAATCATAAATGGAACTTTATGATGTTCCAAGTTCTACAACTTTTGCTCAACATTGCTTCCACAACTGAATGATTTTTTTGGTGCATTATCCCTCTCTTTTTTCTCTTTTCATCCGTTGTGTTTCCTTACTCTTATCTCTCCCATTTCTTACCTTTTATTTTATTTTATTTTCTAAATTTTCTATCCTCTTGGCTTCTTCCTGCTCTTGCATCCTCTCTTTTTCTGTGGTTTCCCCCTTTTCTTTTTCACTTACTACGTCTTTTCCTTTGCTTTTTGTTTCTCTTTTTTCTTCCTTGACTTTCTGTTCTCTTGTCTTGCTTTCTTTTTTCTTACCTTTCCTTGCTCATCTCCTTTTACTCCAATTTCTCTCCTCTCTTTTCTCTCTTCTTTGTTTGAATATTTATTGACTGAGAAGTAAATCATCGCTGTGAAGTTTAAGCCAATGCAAAACAAATGCTGGAATAAACTGGGATAAAACTTAACACAGTTCAAAGTACAATGATTTGGAAACATAGCTGTGAAAATGATTCAAGCTCCCCTGTGAAATCTGACATGTCACATTGAAAAGTTGAATCATTAAAAATTAAGCAGATAGAAATAAATGTAAGCTTCAAAGTCATATTTCTGGGATCTTTCCTAAAATGATTTGTGCCATTGTGAACATCATTATTACAGGATTTCAACACTATTTCATCACACTTTCAAATCAGCTTTCATGCTCTTAAAGACCATATGAACACTCAGACAGAAAAATAAAATCATGATGGTCCAGATCAAACAAATGCAGGTTGCTTTAGCATGACATGTTCAATATCATACACACAAATAAACACTCCATTCATTGAACAATATAGCATGTCAAATACAATCTGGTTGCAATGTGACTAAAACAAAAATTATTTGGAGAAAATGAAGTACACTTAAAAACTCAAAAATGGTACAAATGAAACTGACGACCCATTTGTGTCTAAGCTACTGACATAAAGACGTTCACGTCACAAGTAGCAAAATGTTGCATCGTGAAAGCACTGAACTGACTGGCAGGAAACTTAACTGCTGAGCTTTTCATTACACATCTGTCAACATCTTCACATCTGCCTGTTTGCTGATGCTATAAACATTTCACCAGGTCAAGGTCAACATCACATACATGGCTGATGGCTTTTGAAGGCTGCAGGGCTTTTAATTTGAAATGAGATCTTTTACTGTGGGTGGTAAGGGAGGCAGCGTTTGCCAACTATTACTATTGCGTTACATTGTCCTTGGGTTCTTCTCTGAGTGAGAAAAGTCTCGTCATTTGTGAAGCTGGGTCTGATGAGACCCTCCTCAGAGGACAATGAATGACCAGATGTCTTCATCGTCATCAGATGTTGCATTCAATGAAATATCTTTCATGCAGAACTGCACTTTTAGACTTATCCATTTGTTGATTTCACTTTTCAATGTTTAGTTCTACGTTTTCGGTGATACAAGAAGGGACTTCGTCCATTACTCGTACTGAAACTTCCACACAAAAACAAGACATGCTGTCTGCAGCAGACCATAGGTGTACTAAAGTGATAGACACTTATTAGTAACATTTGCTTTTGGCAAAAAACTGTTAGAAACATAGGATGGCAAATCCCCCGAATAAAGGAGCCAACTAGCAGTTCATCCAAAGCAACTTCTTTCTCCTTAGCCCTCCCAGATTGCCTCGAGGAAAGGCTGTGGACCTCTTACTCAATTGTTGGTTCGCCAAAATCTTCAGAGAGAAGCCAAAACTGACAGAAAGACACAATATAACAGATAGAAAAGCAGGAGACTTCAAAATAAAAGCATCATGCAGTGTCTTATAATTGTTCTCTTTGAATTTTCTGAGTTTAATTTTGACAGCCTTTTGTTGAGAAGCGCTGAAGTGTAGGAACATTTAGTTTTAGACATGGATAATTGGTAAGAGTTAAAGAAGCTGGTAGTCAAAAAGGTTTCTAGCCTCAGTGTTGTGCTCATGGATCTCACTAAATCAGTACAACCCCAACGTGAACACTTCAGAAATAGCAGTGACTTCTTTTGAAAATTTCAGTTAAGGAAATCATTGATGTTTAATTTGTTTCAATCATCCAGTGGGCTGGAATCAATGCTCTTTAAAGTCAAAGGTCAACTGTTCAAAGGAAGGAAGCTGATTTCTTGAGTTTATGCATCATCTCAAGATTGAGGTCCTTTCACAACAGAAAATAGGACTTGTTAAAACACTGTTGTTAACAATGCCAACTGAAAATATCTAAAGTACAAATACACTTGCATAACCTCATAATCACCCCCACAGCCGCCCGTTAAAATACTGAAAGGTGAAATAATTTGTTCAAGCCCACAGCAGCGCAGTCAGGTGGGGCAGCTTGCAAGCGCAGTGTATCAGTGATTGGAAACCTTTGCACCCACACAACATAGCAGTAGGTCACAGTTGCATGTGAAATCTATGCAAATGCACAACTCACTCAGAATATGTAATTAATGGAGAGCAATTAAATTGTGACTATGAAATGATATGTGTGCAGAACTGCATGTTAATTTGGCACTCTAGGAAAATAAAAGCTCTGAGATCAACACTTTCAAATATCCTGTTTGAATACAAAACTATTAGAGCCTTCCTTGGGGGATTTTTGGTTTATACAAATTAAAACTCATTGTTGCCCAGTTCTTAGAGCTATCCACATTATGTGAATGTGAATGCTCCAAAGAACACTAAAATGCAGAGCAGTAACACTCAAGTCAAACATGATGCAGAAAAAAACAACCTTCCAAGAAGTTGTGAAACAGTGTGAATGTGTATCTTAGCTCGATGTTATGCTGCTTTTTCTGTCAGAATGGGACATTATCATTTTTACTTTAGAAGGGCAAAGGGTAAGAGTCTGCTTTATGTCTGTTCAGAAACACTTTAGAGGCTGATCAGTGATGATTCGTGCACTGGAAAGTAACAAAACAGGAAAGTGGTGTTCTTGTCTACAGTTTCCTGCTTTCCCCATTTTAGAAATAGCAGGTTTGGAAAAAGAAATAAAACACCTTAAGTTTATCATCAAACAAAAAGTGGATGGTGTTTCTATCTATTTAAAACCAGGAGCTGGTGCGTGAATATATATTTACCAACCTGCTTCATTGGTGTCAAGGTGTTGGCTTGTGACAACGGATTTAAATTGTAGGATCTTCCCCTGAATATGAATTAAAAATTGTTGCCCTTGCTGCACTGTATACAATTCAATAATGTAGCTGTGTCAATAAAAATCTTGACGCAAGACGATCTTCATGAAAAATGAGTGACCAGTGGTGGTGGATGTTGGCGAGGTTTGGATACACAGCTTGTTGTCAGCCAGTGGCAGCACGCAGACCTAATTTCTGAAGCTTTTGGTTATTAAATAAAGCATGAGCAGCTGTGTGTGTGTGTGTGTGTGTGTGTGTGTGTGTGTGTGTGTGTGTGTGTGTACACGCGTGCACGTCTAAATGTATCACCTTGTGAAGTTCCTTTTTCCAAGGAAATGTGGACTGTCAATATATTCCAGCGTATGTTGACTTTTTTTTTTTTCTTTTTTTAACAGGTTTTTGCCTCCGATGAGAAGACGAGATTAATGAGAAGGCAGTGCCACTGGACATCTAATGTTTGTCCACTATAACAAGCTTTCTGACCTTCAAGAATAGAAATGTACATGGAGGCCAAGATCGAGTGCTTTTTCTTGCAATTTTTCCCTCCGTCCTCCATCCAAGAAATATAATCATTGAACTTCATGCAGTACTTTTGGTCTGAATTTTACCTGAGGACATCCTGTTTTCCATTAAAACCCTATTGATTCCTTTACCTTCACTCTCATCAAACCACTTTGGACCATATACCAAGAGCACATATACAGACTTATACACATGTGCACACATAAACACAATTTGTAGAATCAACATGAGACTTTCAACAGCAGGATGTAAATTACCAAATCCCAAAGGTAATTAATATCCAAGCCCTTAACTTATTGTATGAAGGTTTTTCTTACTAACAAACACCTGTGCTGTTTGAATTAGGACGGCTTTATTCGTATGTAATATTAATAAAGTGCAACTCTTGAGGCAATTTATACAACATACATTCTATTTCCAGGGATGCATGTGTTAATGTTTCTGTTGAGGAGAGATTTTACATTGTTAATTCAAGCTCAATCTTTTTTTATCAGGCTAAAATGCCAAAATATTTGTCAACATAGCAACCGTCAGGAATTGTTAGTTAAACAAAGGAGCTGATTTAGCCTGATATCTGGGCCCGTATCTGAGAGTTTCTGCAAACAGTCCTGTCACATAAGTTTGTCCACAGCACAGCCCAAACCGCTCCACGAGCTCATTAATCCTGCTTGTAATGCTGTAGTTTGCTTTGCGTCTTATTTGTATTCCACGTTGCCAAGATGTCTCATAAGGCTTGTTCCATATACTCCGAAGGGGGTTGATTGCGTTTAGCGCATGCTGCTTGAATTCGTGTGCGTCCTGAAGCAGAGACGCTTATCTTTAAATCCTTTTTCAAACTCTTCTCATGGTCACTCCCGAAAGCAAAGTGTGAACAGTGGGTACGACATGCTGTCAGCAACCACAGCTTAACACTTTACTGGTGACAAGAGAGCCGTAATATTCAGCCAGTTAAACTCCAGACAAGAACTGTAGCCTCCCGGTTCCGCTGGGGGGGGGGGGGGGGGGGGGGGGGGGGGGGGGGGGGGGGGGGGGGGGGGGGGGGGGGGGGGGGGGGGGGGGG
>JAUESF010000001.1:18404386-18417865 GCA_032274765.1 Malacoctenus tetranemus | reverse complement strand
CCTCTTTTCTCTCTCACCCGTCACCCCCTCTCCTCCTCCCTCCTCCTCCCTTCTCCACCACCACCACCACCCCTCCGTTTCCTAAACCTCCATGACTCAAAGATGAAAAGTGGTATTTGATGAATGGATCTGCTTTCCCTAATAAATCATACCTAACTAAATCATACTGTTTATCATTACCATTAAACTTCCCTATCTTTCCAAACCCATTTGGTTTCTGTTCGAATGTATCCCCGAAACACCCTCTGGGTTGTGTGGCTTTAGGTACAAAAATGACTGAATTAGGTTTGGGGAATTATCTTAGAGTTGTCGTTTTCTCAAAGTTACATCATTAAACTTCTGGGTTTTAGGTTTTTTTTAAACATAGACAAGTGTTTTTGTTAAGATTTTCAACAAACATAAGCTGATTAGATGCATCATTTGTCATGAGGAGTATTTTTTTGTGATCAGTTTTTGTTCTGGAGGAATAAAAAATCATGCTGGCATAGGTTTAGTGCTACAGTCTGATACTACACTTCCATATAATTTAAATACCATGTCAAAGAATTCAATGACTAAGAGTGTTCACTGTCTCAGTACTCACAACATTGTTTTGGTATGGTGCGAACAGTAAATTCACTTTTTGTTCGCCTCACTGAACATCATGATGAAAATGCTTCCTTCTCCACCTGCTCATTAATCAGGACAGCAGTGCAGATGGCATTCTTTGACAGAGAGGAAAACATGGGGACTTATCAACATTTCTGCAGCTAATTATTCCTTCGTTTCCTTGAACAGAATTAAACATAAATTAGCCTAAAAGAAGAGGAGAAAGTACTCATGTAACTTTAAGTAAAGCATTCAGTGGCCCTTATCGCTGCTACTGGCGTTTAGATGTGCGTCTTTGAGTCCTGGCTGAGTTTGATCCTCATCGTCTTGCCTAGAAATGGACCTTTTTTTTTTAGTTCTTGCAGTAATTTACCAAGTTTTTTTTCAGTATCCAGTGCTGATAATCTGCCTAGTGACTGCTCACAACAAACCAGAAACAAGAGGAAGAGAAGAAGCAGAGCTATGGAGGTTAAAAAAATTTGAGCACACCATCAAGTAAACAACAGTTTTTTGGTTTGGTTTTTTTTGCAGGGACAACATGATCTCCAACACAAACAAACAAAATAATGAGACGGAAGCTTATAACTTGTATGCTGCCTGAGACGCATTTCAGTACAAATAGGCCGGTCAACAGCAGATGCCTGAATAGTCAAATGGCAAAGTAAAAACGGGCAGTCAAATTGAACTGGCATTCTGTTGACCTGACTACATAAACTTTGGCCAAACCAAGCTCTGTTTTTTACCGTGAGCGAGCAAACTCTTTGTGGTTAAAACACTGCTATCAAACTCTGTTGTTATCAAATCTTGATCCAGATCGTCTGCAAACACATTGCTGGTTTGGTGCACTTGTCTCTTTAACTCCTGTTTATTCAGGGTCACTGTGGGGCAAGTTCCGTTTTTTTAGAAACATACTCATTACAATTCACACTATTGAGACTCGCCCAGTGCAACCAGTGAATTACTGCCCCCAGAACAGAGTCACTGGCTTATTAAAGGTCAAAGGTCTTGATCAAGGGCACCACAGTAACACTAATGAAGCCGAAGCAAGAACTGCTGCTTCATTCACTTTTTCTTCCAGGTTTTATCCTCCTTGACTGGCAAAAGATTTACCAACCTCAAAGTCCAGGAACTTCTTTGGCCTTTTGGCCTTCAAAGACACATGTAAACAAACATGAATCATGAAATTCTCCTATCTGATTTTGTTTTGTTTTTCTTGTTGGTTTTTACACTTTCTTCTAGATGGCAAAATCAAACAACATTTTTAGTATGGGCTGATCCTGATGTGATTGAGAAGGCAGCCATTCCATAATAATAGTTTGAAAGTAGTGCTGCAACATTTTCCAACTTCTAATTTGCTTTTTTCCACAAAAACACATCACAAGACTTTTCACTCAGTCAAGTGAAAAGCCATATAGACTTGTAAAACTTGGCCTCTTTTTGTCACGCTACGAACGACAAGGACAAATACAGTCCGAGTTTATCCAATTCAAGCAAGTGGAATTGTACAAGATAGAGAAACATGTTCCTGCCAACCACAACTGCACAAACTGATGAAAAACATGCTGGTAAAAAGATCTTTTTCTCCTATTCAGTCTTTGTCCAAAACTAAAATCCATGACTCTGTGTTTTGGTTAGAAATGCTCTGGTTCCCAAACGACAGTTGTGATGGCTGAATAAGAATCTGAATCTTTGATTGAAAACATTTCTCATTCAGTCGCCACAAGGACTTCCTCTGCCAGCATGTGAAATTAATGACTTTGGCAAATCTGGATCTGTTATTTGATCTGGCGTTTCCCAGCAGATGATGCTGCTTGACGCCTGTGCTTTCAAATACACCACTGCAGGCGCGTCCCGTCGGAAAGATCCTGGCACACAATCTGGTGCCTGAGCCTGGATGTTAATTTCCAAGAGCACAGCTGAGCAAATACTGTTACCTTTTAGACTGAAAGAAAAAGTCCATTTATTTGGTACGACACTTCATAAATACAGTGGATGGCAAATAAATATGGAGAACAGCTTACCTGTGTAATGTAAATGAGGTTCTTTCATGCAGCATGTAATGGGACGGCTGACAGAAAATACATGAATGCCATGTCTGTGCTTGGTGTTATGCAGAACATCAGTAGTGCTGTGTTTCAGTGTGGAGTGAGGCTTGTGTTCAGGCAGATACCCAGGTCCTGTTTGGTATGTAGTGAACCTGACTGCACAGTCAGTGATAATGCTGTGGCAGACCAGCAGGACATAATGGCAATAATCCAGTGAGAGGGATATGCTCAGTTAATGACTGATCCTGTACCCCCAAATACTACACTACATCCTAACTGTACCCTTCATTACTACCAAGCTGTCAGCATGCCCCTGCTTCCTCGCAGCTCACTAACAGTGCACGCACTCACATTCATACTGTTAAATCCAGTAACAACAGGACAGAACAGTAACAGCAAGTTAGAAAAATTGCTCAATAAATGCAGGGACCAGGAGCAGTAACACAGAACGTACCATATAATGTGTTTGAAACTGAATTAAGCAACAGTTATTTCACTAAAAACATCTTAACAAGGTGAAGTGATGCAGTTTAACTTGCATTTCTTTGGTCCTGTGTGCAAGATTTCACTAGGTTCTGGAGATTCCCATCACAGTCGAAAATTATGGACATCATATTAATTGGTGAAACTAAATCCTTTACAGGTTGAAACGTGTGCTATAGTACATCCTTATTTGTTGCTGTTTGATAAGGTATCACCTACTTTTCATCTAATGTCGATGGGACTTGAAAAAATGTTTCTTTACACAAGGGACAAGTCCATGCCATGGTGACCTGGCACCGTCTTTTTGTATTTCTACCTTTTAAACAATATTGTCTGTTTTTTTTTTTAACCAACTTTGATGAGTCCCTCACCAAGATAACTACCGCATGGTCAATAAGCAATCACACAAAATGCCAGCTTTTGAAATTAGGTTTGAAAGTCTAATCCAGTAATTTCAGTGAACGTTGAAGTCGAAAAGAAAAAAAGGTGACTTGATGGGGTTCATTAGTTGTGGAAGACTGAAACTTGGAACAGAGGATTTTTTTTCCTCAAATCACTTTTGTTAAGGTAACCTCAAATAATCATTCAATAACCATGGAGTGGGGGTTTGATTTCAGACAACTAGAGAAGTCGACAGGCGCCTCTGGGTACCTACCAACATTGCTTTCTCTTCCACATTTGTTTCTCAACATGACGCCTCCACTGTTTCTGCCTCCTCCCTTCACTTTTCCCCCAATCCTAGCACAACATAATGAAGAGAAAGTAAAATTAGAGAATTATAATGTCATTAAATTGTTTGAGTTCTTGGTTGAACATGGTGTTTTGCTGGAATTCAGTCTGGGCATTACACACTGAGATAAAATGATAATAACTGGTATTATTACTGAATAATGATGAAGACGTGAACTGCAAAACTGCAGAAATGCGATGTTATTGTGGAGAAAAATCTTTTTTTCCCCCAACACATGATTACCAAAACAACCACTTGACTATTTTGACCCAGTGACATTTTTTTTGTGTTTTTTTTGCATTTCTCACTCACAGGTGAATCCACCAGAGGGGTAATAGCATATGGTGGGTTGCACTTGCTTTCCACTGTTAAAAACAAACAAACAAACAAAAAAAAAAGTTCGAGAAAAAAAAATCATATTATTTGTTCAAAAGAAAAAAACTGAACAAATGTGCAAACTGATTCACAAATCCCTCAAAAAAGGAGACACACTCTGAACGTTTAGAGACAATCAACTAGCTGACAAGTAAGGGTAATATCAGGTGAAATGTGTGTTGTGCCTCACACAGATACAGGTAGTGATTAGTATTTAGGCCAGTGGCAGTCAGCCAGTCGATGTGGGGTGCCTGGCTCTGCCTTCAGCTGGTTTGACAGCTGGTGGCTGTGTTTGGCCCACTGGCTGTTATGGACTATGACAGAATGTCCAGAGTTGCATACAACAGATCTCTATGAGAGAGATCACAATGGACTACAGTAAACTCAGGCAGTTGAGGAGTGAATGGAGAAACGAAATGCTACCAAAATGAAAATTACACATCATACTGTTCCATCAATGAATATGTATACAAAAATAAATGGGTCCCTTGCATGTGACAATAAATGCACATTTGAATTTTTGCAAGCTGTCTTTGAGGGAGGGGTGTTAACAGTCATTTATTGTAATTAGTGCATAATCATGTGGAAAGGAAAAAAACGTAAAGTGGCACATAACTTCATCAAGCCTCATTAAGGGGTTTTTGACGAATCAAGCTGAAATTATAAACTGCTTTTTGGCGCCAATTCCAACAGTCTACTCCAGACACATCAAGGTGCCACTGTTTTTAGGCCTGTAAAGGTTCTTTTTTTTGCAATTTATTGGCAGAAATTCAGGGAAATTTTGCATCTTGGTTTCAAAAACTGAATCTGATTGAGTTATTGAGGTTTTGGTGGGGGGGTCATTGGGTGGCTCTGTCTCTTCAAAGCGAGACGACCCAGTTCGATTCCAGGCCTGAGCCTATAGTAACTGCAGAATGAATGATTATCTTTGTAACGCATACTGTATATTAATATCAATAAATCATTGTTTGTCACTGTACATTTTTATGGATTGCCACTCTGTCACTTTTAAATAATTAGATTTGAAAGAATAGGCAACAGTTTCACATTATTTCACAGTCTTGCAAAACATAACTGCATTTTCTTGCATTGAAACAGATTGTCCACAATAGTGAGCTGCAGGAAAATGTTCAAACAGCACCACAATAAAATCATTCAGTCAAGAAAAATCTGTTTACACGTGGCTTTGCTGATGAAGACATGCACGCTGACAATTGCTGCAGCTTTTCGTGAACCACGTCTCTGTATTTTTCAAACAAATTGACTTCCATTTCACTTGAACAACTGTGTCTACTCGGGTGCAGTGAACATAAAGCAATATAATCAAAGGGATCGGTGCTGGTCTCAGAGCTCATGTGCAGAGAAATGTGCAAAACAATTATTATATGTACCATTGGATGTGTTCTGTTGCTGCTTCCAAACCAACTGCTTTCTATTTGTTTCCTTTATAACAGCTCCAGACTGATTCCGTCGTTTTAAAAATACAAACATTCAAGATGAATGTTCATGCATATATGCTAATTGTTGAAAAAACACATAGAAGTTAGACTAAAATGCAATTGTATTGCATTCTTTGTTATTGTTAGAAGATGAGACGGCAAGTAAACCTATTTTATAAGGACTTCCCACTCACACACGCAATGATATAGTGAGGTCTTTACTCTGGAAGAAGACACCAAAGAAGAAATTGGAAGAATTACATAGCTCTGCATAGTATCCCTCTGATCAATGTGATGCCCGTGTCTTGCTGAGAGCCAGCATTGGGCAGGTGGTGCATCAACAGACAAAAATGCTGAGAAGAAAGAGAGGGAAAGAGAGAGACAAAGGAAGGGAATAAAGAGCCAGGGGACAGTGGAAAAGTATGAGTATGAAACATTAGAGGGATGGAGCACAAAGAGGATTAGGGGCAAAGAGAAAGAATTACACACAGAATCATCAATTGCAGAGCCAGCCTATGCTGATTTTTTTATTCTCCGGCTCTAATGTCATGTATGTTTTCAGACAGAAATCAAGGACGCAGTCACACACAGAAATCCGTCAGTTGCCTGAAACAATTACAGGGCCACGTATGTTCAGATAACTGAGTCATTGCAAAGTCAAGATCAAAATTGTTTAAAAAAAAAAAAAAAAAAAAAAAAAGTCCTTTCATGTTCATGTATTCTATCTTTTTGCCTTCAGGGCCAACTGGGCCCTGAAGGCAAACCTAAAAAGATAAATAAACAGGAATGTATTGAATTACAGTCGAATGTTGTACTTCTGGTCTACACCTTTAAATCCATCACAAGGTAGAAGATGAAAGAAAGCCATCACTAAATGAATTTAAATGCTGTCTAATGGATCGTGCATTATGTCAATTCAGTGTTGCAGGAAGAAAAAGAACAAACTTAATTTGCAGATGGATGCATCTATATACAGCACTGCACTCATACAATAGAGCGATCGCCTCTACATTTATATACTTCACCCTCGGACACGACGGAACAATAAACTGTTTCCACAAAATACATCAACGCTCTCCACATCCGTCTGCATCTTAGGCTTAAATGTCCTCTGAATCACACCTTAATTTATTGATGTGTATGATTTGTTTGTGTATTGGTTCAGGGTGTATAAGAATGTGTTTGTATAAACCTAATTACCCGAACTGCTGTTGAGAATATAAAAAAAACACACAGTCAGGTTCCTTGTGTTGCCGCTGATGTGTAATTGATGTGTTGTAAAGTAGCTTATCATTATCAGAGTAAATATAGTTGCAAACTCTTCTCAGGTACAATGAATATCTCAGAGTTCCACTTCAGTGACTTAATATAAATGACACACACAAAAAAAGGTTTAATGAACTTAAAAAGCAAATATAAAAGGGATCTCAGCGTTATTTTTGTTTAACTGTCACTGAGCTACGGATGATGCTGCAGGTTGGGTGGAAGTGTCATCAGTCTCGCACACACTCTTCAAAATGAAGGTCTTGTTAAGCGATTTGTTGGAGTAGTCCTTGAAAGCTCTCAATCACATGTGGAAACGAAACACAGACGAGCACTTTTGTTGACAACATTACTCGCATACGTTCTATAAAAAAAACCCAAAGTACTGAATTACAAGCAGCATTTATCACTCAATCCTACAGCACTGTTGTTGAATTGAACATATCTAATGCACATAACTTAAAAGCTGGCGCCTTTCCTCGAGTGCATTTGCCAACTTTAACCCCTGAGTGACTAAATAAACGTACCAAGCAGTTACTCGGAGTGAACGTGGTCAGGCTGCTCTTGTTCCATCAGCTTTTAGGCGCTGTTGGTCCTCCATTGGCTGATTGAATTCAATCTACCATAATTGCAAAGCAACCTCAAATATGCGTGTTTGTTTTATGCAATGCATGGAAGTTGTGGCAAGTGTAAGTGCCTTTCCTTTACTCTAGCATCAAAACTTGCATTACACATCTCATGTATGTGACAAGTGTTTGTCATCATAAAAGATTTAGATTGGTTTTTTTTAATTCACAACTTTCTGTGACAGTAGCGATTATAATAAAAGCAGAGTGAAGTAGTTTTTCTATCTCCCCAAAAAATCCATCCTGAAAACAGGTCAGGGCAAATGGATCATTAAACAAAACAAGAGTTTCTCAAGGAGAGGTTTTCTTTTATTGTTTTGGCGTTTTGAACCATTTCTTTTGATATGTTTTGATCATGTTGAATTGATGCATATCAAAGAGGGCTAAATCAGACTTTGGATAAAACAAAAAAAAAACGAGTTGTCATATCTTTATTTTTTTGGCAGCGCTCTGATTGGAGCTTCAATGGAACAAAATCAATAAAACTGTTACAATGTGTTTCACAACTTGACCATGCCTTTGAAATATGACATCAGTGTCCTCCATTCTGCCTGAACCCTTGATTTTTAACAAAAAATCTAATCAGACTGTTTTTTTGTGCGCAAAAAAGAAAGTTATTTGGTTTACTATCCACACAAATTGAGAGGGTTGAATAAAATGATCTCGGATGTAAGCAGCCAGAATGACTTCCCTCTACAGCGTGGCAGGGCACTCCTGTACAGATGGGGTGAGGAGCTGGGTGTAGGGCACCCAGGAGCTGGGTGTAGGGCAACTGCTCCTCAATGTTATCAGACACCAGTTGGGGTGGATCTCTCAGGCATCTGTTGCTGATGCCTGCAGGTCACCCCGGTGGGGAAGTTCTTCCTGTACACCCCACCAGAAGGAGGCCAATAGAAAGATCCAGCACATGCTGGAGGGACTGTGTCACTTTGCGCCCCCTTGTAAGAATGGAGAAGTGTCAAGGGAGAAAAACATTTGGAGCATTCCTGCTCGACGAGTGACGAAAATGTTCTGCTTTACTCTTGGACCATCGTGCCACTGACTGCAGTGTAAACACCTCCCAGCTTATAAAATGTAACACTGTGAAGCACTGAGGAACAAGAACTTTTGCACAAACAGCAACATACAGTTAGAGAAATATGCAATCCAAACACTGGAACGAGTTGTCACTGGAATACAAGCATGAATTGCTAACAAAGACATTCATTCTCAGTAAATGAATCATTGAGTCATCTCAACTCTGATAAAAGTAATGAACAAGCTTCTGCATTTTATCACTGCTGCAGCAAATGTAGCTAATCCCAACAATCAGAAGGCAGTTTATTGGCTAACTTTAACTGTTGTTTACTTGTCCCATGCAATCAGTTTTGGGCATATTAAGCAAAGCAAAGTTCTTAATGTGCTCAAAGCGAACTTAAATACAGAAGAGGATCCTCAAGGTGAGTTTAAAGGATGGGAACAAAAATACAAACATCTTCATGTACTTAATCGTACTTTAATTCTAGGTTGCCATTTGTTTTTCCTCTTCTAGTTTCTAGTTTCTTTACGCTCACTTGCACAAGGCTGTGGCTATTGAAGAGGATCTCAAGTGGAATGGTGTATTTGGTTTGTGAGACTCCGACTTGAAAAAAATGCTTTCAATCAACAGCAAGGCTCCCTGTTCAGACCTTAAGTATAGAGTCTGAATCTGATGGTCAAAATGGACAGTTTTACAGTTTGCTTGTATCATCGGCTTCAGTTTATTGCCTGATTGTTGTTGTACATCTTGCACAAAAAGATTACTGAACATTTTTCCCACTGTACAGATGAAATATCCCACAAATATTATGCAAAAACTGCCAGCAAAAGGCTCAGGATATGAAAGACGTGCCATGATAGGTCATTGATATGGCCCTGATCTGAAAACCTCCTTGAGGGAATCGAGGCCAATAATTTCTTTGACAAGTTGAATATTGAAGATACAAGAACCAAGTGCGGTCAAAAACATGGTGTTCTTCCAGCCATTGGATAAGTTCAAAAATATGTCAGAAATTAAAAGTAGAAAGTAAGTTTTTCTGCAGCTAATGCATCATCTTGGAGAAGTATTTCAACTTTCTCACACATTGTCTAAATACCTTGTGATGTTTTTCTATTGTCAAGCCTTCACTGTAATGCAGATGATAACCATCCATTTACAACCAGTATTCATTTAGATATTCAGGTTCATGTCTGTCAGACCTGAAGAAATGACAAGTCAAACTCACAGCATCATCAATCTGACTGATACTCTTACCAGTATGATTTGTTCCAATTCAGCCCCTGACTGTTCAGACCACTTTTGAATCATCCCTCAACACTTTTGAGTTTCACCTTTTTTCGAGCAGCCAAGAGTTCAACAGTTATGTGTTCCCGTGTATACCTGATGAGTCATTACCACATTGTGATCCTTGTAAAGGTAGTCCACTCTTTTATGTGTACTTAGTCACTTTACTGCACTGATATTTAAGCAAGAGAGAACAGCCCATTGAAAGGATATGCAAAATGAGTGCAAAAGAGAAATACTCGCATCAATTCACTGGCCACTTGCAGGATTTATGGTTGTTTTTAAATTCACTGATAACCTTTGAGCACGAGTTGTCTGTGACATTTCAGATTTGTGGGTCCCCTGTGAAATGAGGCACAATTTGAGATCCTGCCATTCACTTTATTATCACAGTTCATACCCTATATAGCATTTAGGCAAGACTTCCTGAATAGCTCAACCCCATTTAATATGAATTTACCTTTAGGTAGAAAACATTACCCATTTGTCTTTTAATTGTTTTTCCTTGTTTTTACACCTCAATGGGTTCATACCTTTTGCATAAATGATGAACATAGTCAGGCCAATCCATGAATGCATTTACTGATATATTTCTACAATTAGAATGACTGGTTATTTCAAATAACGTGAATCAGTGGGGGTGCTGTCTCTGCTGGAACAGAGTTGAGAATTGGGATTTCGGTTCATGGAGTTCAGGATGAGAGTAGAGAGTGGACTGAGTACTTATGAGGATCGCGGCATATGAAGTGCAAACTTTGGCCCAGTTAATCTGTAGAGGGACAATGGCATACTTGCAAACTAATGGAAAAAAGTGCAGTGGCCTACATTCTGAATGTACCTCTCATCAACATAGTTACTACCACAGTTCCTTTTGACTCTCAGCTGGCCTCCAAAGAGGTGTCAAGGAGGAGTGTGGAGACATCCAATCAATGGACCATGGTGGAGTCTATAAAACATTAATCTCCTACAAAATCTAGGAGAGATTAATATTGATTGTTCAAGGGTAAACATATGGTCAAACTGGAAGGTACGAGGAATCATGGGAATTGGCCCGGCTCATCGGCATTCTTCTGCCTCCTGATGAGTTGTGGCGAGGTTGATCTTCGGTATGCTTCCTACATTCATGGAACACCTTGTTAAATTCTGATGTCTTGCTAATCAGGGAGCAGGCGCTACCTCCTGCATAGCTTCCTTGAGAATCATATTCAAACAGGCCAGGTCATGGAAATACGGGTGGCTGGATGGTGGCATTGCTCAGCTGCCTTTTTTTCTTTCATGTGCAAATCCAAATTAATCCCAAATCTACTTTCACTTTCACCTGCACTGCTTCAACCTTTGGTATTTCCCCTGCGTCATACCACTAAATCTCTGCTCTGCATTCTGCAAAATCTAAATACGATCAGCAAAGGTTTAATAACAAAACGACATCTGTGCCACCTCTTGCCCATTTAAAACAGACTGAATAACGGGTTTTATTTATTTTGCGTTGACTTTTTTGAACTGTGACACAATGAGCAGATCTTACCTGCTGGGAAGAATGAAGAAACCAAATAGAAGTTTGCTTTTCATTCTCTTTAGTCTCAACAGAGCAGATTGTTACTTATGCACCATTTAACAAATGTCACAAGATTTAGATCCAGTGGCAGATTTAGGCTCATTTGGCATTGCCAACATCATGGCATCAGCTGGATCTCGCTGGTGAAAGATTTACTCGTTTATTTTCTTAGAGATAAATAGTTTCTTGTATGGCTCCCGCTGACACGAGTGACCTGAATGGTGAAAAGATTCAGGTGGGGGAAATTCAAACGTGTCCCAATCACCACTTTGGGCCCCTTGAGCAAGGCACGATAAAACAAACCCTCCTTTGCTCTCCGAGCACTGCACAGTGGCAGTTAACTGCTTCAACTGTGAACAGGTAGAGGTAGCTATGAATATGATCGGTTTTCTCTACATGGAATCAACTGAACTTTACTTATATTAAGGTACTGAAATAGTGTAACATAATATCAACAGGAGCAAATCCAAATTGTAAAACATGATAGCAATGTTATCTCCTTTCTTTCTGAACCCGAGTGACAAGAAAATTGATGTAAATTCCAAGAATGCCTGGTAAATATTCACTTTAGCATTCACTTTTTGAAGAGCCACTGAGACCTCAACAACCTGTCCACCAAATTACTTGGCCTGCACAGGATCAAGAGGAGCTTGGAGTCTTTCTATTTTACAAGAACTGGACACAAGAAGCAAACATACTCCTGCAGGACCTGGCTAATTTGCAGACACATGACTAAGCGTGAATCACTGTATCAAGTATTTTCTGTATAATTTTATGCTGACTTTATTGTCTGTATCACAGTACCAGTTGCCCCCACAGTCTTGTAGATAAACTATGAATGGACATTAATAATATAGCAAAGTTATATTATCCCATGAATGAATATTAATAAAGCCCGACTATTGTACGTGGAAAGATTAAAGTCTCCTTTCTCTGAAGGATAAATCTGTTGAATTTGAGCATATTACATATCTTTATCACGTTGTCCGCAGCAACAGCCTCTGTCTTAGGTTCTCACGTTGAGTTATGACCTCATCATCTCATTTGTACAAAAGGGAAAAATTAAATTAGTTAGAGTAATGAACCTAGGTGCTTTTCATAAGGAGGTTTCTGCTGCTCATTGTTCCTCGAGTTGTTTAAGAGAGTAATCTGTCCCACAAACCCCCGACTCACTTAAATCCTGGCCATCTGAAAAAGCTGTCAGGGGTCTGCCTTTTCAAACATGACTCCCCGTGGGGGTCCTACATCAAACATGAAAGCATGGCGAACGATCTGGGCGACTGTGGCGGAGGAGTGGCATGAAGGCAGTTGGGAGTGCGATTCATCAAATTAACAAATTTGCTTTCCTTTCTCCCAGAAGGCAACCGAGTAAATTCTCGGGCACTTAAATCAGTATTGCACTGATAAGAGAGAAGCGAGAGGGGGGGTCAGAAGGTAGAAAGAAGTTCTTGGTGAGACAGCGATGTGAGAGCTGAACGAATATGTAATTAACAACACTCTTACTCCTAATTAAAACCTCTTAGCTTTCTTCTCACAGGGTTGCAGCAGCTGGTATAGACAAGGCCCTCACTGTGAGACGAGAGACATAAATTTCATGACAGTATCGCGAGGCAGCACCTGGTTATGCCTACACCTGTCACCACTGAAATCATAGCTCATTCTGTCAATGAATTAACATTCTCCAGGGCTAAGAGAGGGGGAAAAAAAGAAGATCCTCTCATCCCCAAATCAAAATCCCCGGTGGCTCAAAGGTGGTACTATGTATCCATTTTCAAAATTAAATATATTGTTGTTTGGCTCAGCAAAGCAGACACCTGCCTCCTCTAGTAAAAATGGCATACTCCAGATCTGAGAGATTTCCCTGAGGAACCACATCACAGTATTGCCTTGTAACTATAACTTAATATCATGTCAAAATCTCCTGAGGATGATACAGCTAGTCAAGTCACAGAGAAAGGGAAAACAACAGCGAGTCAAGTGCTCGCAGAAACAGATGGAGGCCAGGAGCAGGTGGAAGAAAAAGAGGAAGACAGCAGAAGGGAGCGGGGGGGGGGGGGGGGGGGGGGCGCCGGG